>QEPC01015016.1:1912386-1928961 GCA_003113815.1 Sphenodon punctatus | reverse complement strand
CTCGCTCTCCCCTCCCCCGTGTGCCCCCACTCCCCCCACCCACTCCCAGGCCCCCTGAAATTTACTCACCATGGGCTGGCTTGTTTGGTTCCCTCTCCGCTCCTCCTCGCCTCGCTTGCTTCCTCCTCGGCCTCCCAGTCCCTCCTGTTTGGTTGGCACCTGGATTCAGGGAGGGGGTGGGGAGGCTGGGAGCTGCACATGTGGCAGCTCCCAGCCTCCTCCCACGCCTCCATACCCGGGCACCTGTGTTTGGCACCCAGGTATGGACTTTGCCCCTGCCCGGCCCCCACAATGAAATAGTGCCCCCTGCTGGCACTAGTTCATTGCAGGGTCCCTTTATGTGGAATGGACGGCGCTTCTAGCCACCCATTTCACATAAAAGGAGAATGTCTCCCTTTTGACCCTGAAGGCTTCCTCAGGAAGCCTTTGGGGTGGGGTGGGGGGGTTGTGAGTTATTGGTTGTGTGTGCGCGTGCATGCACACAAACCAGTGACAATGTTCTGAGCCAGCTCGAAGAACCTTGTTTGAAGTAGCAACCTTCTGAAGGTTGCTATTTCAAACAAGGTTCTTCAAGCTGGCTCCGCATATGAGCCCTACTTTTTTCTTTTTCTGTCGGCCGGTCGGGGACACTCGGACCAACTCCTGGGGCCGGAGGGGCATTGCCCCTGGGTTAACAAGAGTGAAAGAAATGCTCCAGAAGACAACCCAAAAAAAGTGCAACTGTGTGCAAAAATTAAAAAAAAACTCCAATAGTAGTGTACCCACAGCATTGCCCACCATCAGCAGTGAATGCACCACTTTATCATTTTGCCAACCAAGCAGTGCACAAAAATGTAGCCTAGCAAGGGACATTCGCCCAAGAAGAATACAACCCCCCTCCCCAGCAAAACAGTCTGCAACTGCATGGAGAAATAAATCCCACCAAAAAAGCCAGCAAGCACAGGCCTCAGCAGCAGTCACAAAATTAAGAAACCAGACAGTCACACCCCTACCCCTCCAGGGGCACCCTCTTCCTTGGCATGGCATTGTGGCAATGGTAACTTGAACAGACTGAGCAAACTTGGGAAGTGAAGCCAGGCAGAGCGATCCCAGTCTGACTCTGGCCTCATGGTGCCAAGAAGCTGGCGGAACAGTAGAAGTTACACTTTACAATGAATCAATTAGGCTCTGTGTGCCATGCCACAGCCTAGACAACACACCCAGCCCTGCAAAACTGTCTGTAACTTCATGGAGAAATAAATTCCAACCAAAAAAAAGCCAGCAAGCACAGGCCCCAACAGCAGTCATAAAATTAGGAAACCAGACATTATGCCCCACCCTCTTGGCATGGCATTATGGCAATGGTAACTTGAACAGACCAAGCAAACTTGGGAAGTGGAGCCAGGCAGAGAGATTCCTCCTCATGGTGCCAGGTGCCAACCAAACAGCAGGTAGCAATGTGGCACTCTATTATTATTATTATTATTATTATTATTTTATTTTTTAAAACTGCATGACATGGTAGGGGTTACGTTACCCTTTATCTCCCAGCATTGGCCCTATGGACAGGACAGGCCAAACCATACTACCAGGCCAGGCACCCATCTCCTCCTGCAGCTTACAGGTTCAGCAGCACTATAGCATGCAGCGCAGCCAAATTCACCAAAGAGAATGGACAAAATGGCTGCAGTGCAGACACTTTTATTTTGCCCTGCCAGCCAGTTCAAAAGCTGACCATCTGACTTGCCCAGCCAATCAAAACTTGTCAACTGGCTTACCATCACTCAATTGTCCCCTCCCATACCCATCTCCTACCAAATATGGCACTACGTTTCATTTCCAGGAGAAGCTCAACTGTCCACCGGACCCCCATGCATGCAGGGGTTTCTGAAGTTTTTGAAGTTTTCCAAATAAGGCATTGGTCCTTGGAACTTGGAATTCAGCCTTTCTGAACAGAATACCTTAATATTCAGCAAATTCCGAAGTTTACCAAAGACTTTGTTTCAGCCCTAATTATAACCCCCTGAGGGTGTTTTTAAATGAGTGCTGTGGCTGCAGGGTGCCCACATACGCAATGTGCATGGAGAGCACTTTAAAAGAGCAGGTCCCAGCATGGCTGCACTGTTCATGGAGGCAGCCACCCTGGCCTGCACGGGGCACCCTGGGGTTTTCAGGAGTGCTCCATGAGTGGCCTTGAATGTCCACTGCGTGGGTCACAGGAGCATGCCTCCCCACACACCACCATCACACAAGCAGTTGAACGTGTGGACAGTAGGGGGCCATACTTGGATGTGTGTCATTTTAAAATACCCTGAGTTTGGGGTGCAAATGGAAATCCCCTCCTCAATTTTGGCCCCCTGCCATGACTCCTGATTTCACCAGGGCAGGGTGCAGACCCCCCACTTTCTCCCAGCAGGGCCCCAAACATGACCACAGGTGAAAACAGACATGATAATGCCACTTTAACAGTGTTTTAATATTTGTTATGCATGTTGCAGGGCTGTATTGGTGCCCTATGTAGCCCTGCAACATGCATAAGAAATATTAAAGCGGTGTTAAAGTGGAGTTAGCGTCATGTCTGTTTTCACCCTATCTCTAAGGGGCCCCAGAGGGTGTCCTTGAGGTAGGAGGGCCATGGGGAAGTGGGAAGGATCACTTGGGGCCCAACATTTTATCTTTGCCCTTGGCCCTGCATGTTCTAAGGCCAGCCCTGATTTTCTATATTTTATATTACTTTAAAATAATTCTTTAAAGTGTCATTCAAATCAGAAAAGAAAGTTTTCAGACAATTTGGTATGTATGTGCACATACATATATATACATAGTTTATAGTTGATATATTTTCCTCTGTCTAATCTGAACTAGAGACAAAGTATTACAGTGATATCTTTTATTGGATCAACCCCCATTGGTGGAGGTATGCAAGCTTTCGGACCTCACAGGGTCCTTCAGCAGGCACGTCAGGAGATAGAATTATAGGCCGAGGAAAGCAGTGAGGTGTATATATAGTGATAACTAGAATTAGTACTAAATATTATACCACATAGAAAACATTCAACCCTGTCACAAAGTACACTGTGCATAAAGAATGTTCTAAGGTCATTGCCAGAGCACATTTCAGAGAAGAAAGACAGAGGGGCATAAAGGGGAAAAGAACTCCAGATGGGAATTTGTGTATGATTGACACAGATCAGAAGTGAATTATTCTCAGTGAATTAAAGAGCAGAGTTTTTTTTTCCCCTGTCTGGTTTGTTGTAGGCAACTTCAGTTAGATAAATGAAATTTCATCACTATCTTTAAACATCACTCATGTCCTCCCTATCATGCAAAAGAACAAACAAAGTCAACCCTAAATAATCACTATAGACTGGAGACAACAGGATAAAGGTGAAATATGTTTTGGAGTTCCTCGTTGGCTCCTCTGGAAACAGTGAGGAGAAAGAAGGAAGAAAGAAAACTATTAAGCCATGATCCACAAATAACTTTCTCTATTTCCGCTAACTTCAATGGAAGTAAGTGATTTATGGATTATGGCATTAGTCTCTAGAAGTGTATGTATTTGCACTATACAGATTTGTGTTTTCCACACAGCAAGCACCTAATGAATGAATCTACCTCTGTTTGATTGTCAAATGTTGGCAAATACAAAGCAAAAGCAGAAAACATGCCTGCAGTGTACCCTAAATGGCACAAAAGGCACATGGAAAGAGACCCACGTTTATTCCTACTACTATTATTATTTTAAGTCATAATTTTACAGTCAAAGCCATAATTTTGGGAAACATGACTCACGTTTCTGAAGAGGTTGGCAACCCAAATTCCATCTGTTGTGTAGAAAGAGGCTCTTTTTACATGAGACGCATCCACTCATGCCCACACAGGTCCGCTGCATGGGCCTGCGTGGGTGCAACCTGTGTGACTGCTGCAGTGGGTGGGCGGGCATGTGCGTGCCTGCAAAACACACTTGCCCACCCATCACACACGCACAAAGCAACTGGCCAAAACGGTGATTGCTCCGTGAGTGCAAAAGCATAGGGATCAGTGTGCACCCGTATACACCACCACCTCCCCCGTCCACACGCACACCCATCCCCTCCCCCTTAGCCACAGCCTGTTTAAAAGGGGCTAGGGTTCACTTTTGAGATGGCAAAAGGTTTGTTTTCAAAATTTTATATTTTATGGTTTTATGTGAGTCTGGGTGAACTCCCTTTGTTCTACAGTAGAATGTATCTATCAAATCCGGAAACCATGCACATACACAGAGCTACACTGTAATAAAATTACGGAAAGATGGAGTGAAAATTGATACATCACGCAAAGGTGTGGCAGGTCTACTGTCAGTCTCAAAAATCAAGGAAAATGGCTTGCTCTAAATTACAAAAATGCACACACACAAAAAACCACCACTATTTTATTTAATCCTGACGACATAAACAAGATTTAACCAGAACTCTGTGATTTAATGATTATTTGCCTGAGGTCAAACCCCAATTTTTAACATTCTAAGCATTTCCAAGTTTTCTTAAACATTTCATACTCTCAAATGGCAGAATTTTCTTGAACAGAATTCTGATCTGTTGTGTGTCACCTAGAAACACTCCTTTCTTAGTATCCACCACTCAAAAAGAAAAACTACAAGAGCAGAGAATATTTTCTTTTTATGCCATTTTATCTGGTGGTAAGTTCAGCACTAAGAACACTACTGACTTCACATAAACTACAATTACAGAAACAAAAATATATAAATTTTTTAAAATAACACTGCTTCAGCTAAATTAATTGTAGACTCTGTTCACTTAATATATAATTCTATCCTTGATTAATATGAACGTGTGTGTGTGTGTGTGTTTCAGATGGAGATTAAAACCCCCACACCAGGATACAAATCTAAAAAGGTGATAATGGAAAAAAAAACCTGTCATTACATAACAAATGATTTAACACAGAGGATGAATCAGATATTCCCAGTGTTTCAAAATTGTCAGAATTGCCAGTTTTTTTCCACTTTAGGTAATGTGCTGTTAGGCTGTGAATAATCATGTATATAATGTTCAAATTCAAGCCAATATTTCACAAAATGGAGGAATGGGGGAGCATAAAAGACTTTTTCAAAAGTAACATAAAAAAAAAATCAAGAAGAAAAATACAAACCAAGCTGTTTAATAAACATAGTCCAAAATAGCTAAATGTTAACTTTAAAATAACAAATTAAGAACATTTTTTTTTTCAGAAAAGCATAGTTGAAACCTTAGCTGTGCTGTCATTTGATCACTCATTATGAAATATGTCAAATAAGAAGTGTGTTTATTTCATTTATTCTCTGTAGATTTTTATTTTTCTCTTTAGAACTTAATATAATAAACAGAAACATTACTAAATTCTCCTCACACCTATTTTCATGAAAGCTTCATCAATGATGTGTGACGTATTTAGTTAAGATAAACATCGATGGGTTGAGAACTGAATGGCTTAGGAGACTGCTAATGTATTAAGGAATATTTCATATCATCACTTGGTTTAATCTGTGTTATTAGTGAATGAAATGCATAAGTAACTTGATGGGTGCTTGCTGGAAGAAAGTTTAAAATATGCACAATTAATTTAGCCAAAACAGTTTCAGGAAGGAAACAGTGTTATTTAAAAAAAATAAAAATGTATTTGTGTTTCTGTAATTGTAGTTTATGTGAAGTCAATAGTGTTCTTAGTGCTGAACCTACTGCCAGATAAGTGTTGAAGGACAGATTTTCATATGCTCAGCACCCAAAACCAGGGCCCGATTTCTTTAAAAAAAACAACAGTGCTGCCAATTTGACATCTAAATACAAGGCATATTTTCAGTTGTGCTGAGTATCCCACAGTTTCCATGGTGCCACCTCTGTGGAGATTTTCAGAAGAGCTCAGCAGGCCATGTAAATAGCAGGTGAGCTCTTTGGAAAAATCCAGTCCTATAGCACACGTTCTATTGATTCGGAAATTTGGGTCGCAGGGGATTCAGCATTACTGCAGGACAGCAGGGGCAACTTATGGGTTGAGAGAGCTCCATAACTATGTAACCCATCACTATGTTGGGCTTAATTGGCATCAGTATGGGAAGGTTTTAGTATGGAGAAGGATTGCACGGACTCACCTGACCTGAAACAGTGGGTTCTTTGGAAGAGGATGAAACACTCTGTTGGACAACTTGGGAAGCTTGTACTATTACATGCTACTCTGTACTTTTGGTTCTAGATATTAGGGATGGGCGAATGCGGTTCGGAGTTCGGCCCGAACTCGGCCTGTTCGGACGACCAAATCAGAGCACGAATCCGAACACGAACTGGCCGAACCGAACTCAATTCCAAACGTCGAAATGACCAAACAGTTCGGTCAGTTCGGATCACGTTCGGGTGAGTTCGGGTGGCAAAAAAAGGTTCACTGGAAGGTCAAACGTGACAGGGAGGGGTAGTACTAGTCACTGAGGAGCAAACTTCCAGGCCTGTCTCTTATACACATCTAGATGTGTATAAGAGACAGATCCCATATATATAGAGAGATAAACAGGTTAGAGATAGTAGGAGTTAGCTTAGTGATAGAGATAGCGTTAGTGATTTAGTTTTAGTGTTTGTAGGAGTAGGCCTGTGTACTTATTAGATAATCCATTTAGTTCATAGCATTTAGAATAGTTAATAGCAGTTAGATTTAGTGTAGATAGATAGATATATTAGATTAAAAAATTAAATTAAAAAACCCCATATAAAAACAAAAAAACCAAATAAAAAACAAACAAAAAAACCATATAAAACCAAATAACCATATAAAAAACAAACAAAAACACCCATAACAAAACATTTCCCGAACGCCCAGACCGAACTCTAACCCAGCGAACTAACCGAACTGCCGAACCGAACGCAGCCGAACCAAACGGCTGAACCCGAACCGCGATCTGTTTGCCCATCCCTACTAGATATAGGAATTCAGGCTCTAGGACTATTAATGTATTAGTTTTCACAAACAGCAACAACAATTCCATACTATTAAAAGAAACATACCTTGCATAACATTCTTTTTTAAAAACTGTTTTATGGAAAGTGGAATCCATGCACAATGAGATAAGGAAGATCTCCATGGATTATAAAGTACCCATCATGGGTAAAAACCTGAAAAGTACCTTAGGCAGCAAGCAGCATGTAACTACCCATGATACTGTCTGCAAAACACTGCTCTGCTGATGACAGGAAATGCAGTGAACTCCCCCTTTATGGCTTAACAGATTCATATCTGTGATATATCTCACGCTGGCAGCAAACACTAGTGTTGCGTGATAGACAAATCCAGATTGTCTAACTGGTTCGGAGACTGCAGCTGGTGTAGAATGCCGCGGTCCGTCTCCTGACAGTCAGGGACGGGTCACTGTGAGCACGTAACACCAGCTCTGCGCTCACTGGTGAAGTTCTCCAGGTTCACCTGGTGGTGACGATGGGGAGGGCATTCTCGATGGCTGCCTTGCAGCTATGGAACTCCCTCCCGGTCGATGTCCGCCTGTCCCCCAGATTTTCTCTCCTTCTGGAAACATTGTAAAACCTGGCTGTTTCGACAGGCTTTTGGAATGGGAGTGGAGTAAGGGGTGTATGGGCTGGTGTGTGTGTGTGTGGAAATCTGTTATTGGACTGGTTGTTTTAATATTGATTGCTGAATTGTATTGTTTATATATTTGTATGTATTTTATGTATTTTTTATTCACTTTGTAAGCTACCCCAGGCCCCAATAGAGGTTTTATTTATTTATTTATTTATTTTAATAAAATTAATTTTCTAAACAATACAGAGATGTATTGAGTCAAGAAACATCCTGTTGCTACACAGATCAGATACTAGACTTTGTGCTAGCTTCAATAGAAAAACAGCAAGTGAAAGCTGGGACTCCCAACATACCATAAATGCTTAAGCATATGTCCAAAATTAATCAAGCAGTTGTCTTTACATTAATATTTGAAAGTATGCAGAACACTTTTACAAGCAGTCAATCAAAAGTCCTTGAAATCTAGCTGGAGTATTTATGTTAATCTATTCTACTCCCAGAAAAAAACAATTGTTGGTTTTCTAGGAGCTTCACAATTGCCCTAGATCTATTATTCCCATTTGCTGACCTTAATATGATTAATACCAACTTTTATTTGCTTTTCATTGATCTGTGGCTCTTGACTCCAATGTCGGATGATCAAAAAGCTTGTTGATGGTTAATTTGGACCAGAGACCAGCCAATCTAAATATTATATAAACAAACTACTTTTCTCAGACGGATGAAATTCCCTTGCCATTTTAAAATGCACAAAGTTTCCCAAAAGCCTGGGATAGGTCTTAGTCATTACTGCCTTAAAGCAGTAAAAAGGAAATCTTGAATTTGAAACAAAATGAGTCACAGTTTTAGAGAAACTCTGGAAGTGCTCCTAAGATGCAAAGAAATGTAAAACTTTTAAACCAGCCTCATTAGAGATTGTACAGTGAATAATTCAATTAAGCTAGAAAAAAAACTGCATTTCTTACCTGTGATTTTTCCTTCTCCTCCTCTCAGGACAGATGGTCTTCACTGATGGGATGTGTCCCTCCTTCCTTCGGATAGGCAGGATCAACTTGATTGACAGCCACATCCATGGCAGGGGCACAGCCTACTTTGAAGCCCAGGATGAGACTGCCAAAGCCACTAGATACTAAGTACCTGAACTGGAAAATTAATATAAACTATTAACTCTAAAATGTACCATGCATGAGAAGAAACCCTCAAGAACCGCAGCCGTACAGTGAACGAATGGAAAAAGGGCAAGAGCGAAAGGGGAGGAGTTACGACACCACCTCCAAGACCCCCTGGTGCCTGGATTCCCACAGAGGGTGGGATGAAGATTATCTGTCCTGAGAGGAGGAGGAGGAGAAGGAAAATTCACAGGTAAGAAATTTCCCATTCTCCCCTCCTTCCAGGACAGATGGTCTTCACTGATGGGACCTCCCCAAGCAGAAACTTCTAGGGAGGGAGGATTCCCACCAGTAACTAAACACCCTGACCCCTGCCAGGGAGTCCAGACGTCAATTCAAGAGCACCCTCTGGAGAACCCTTCGTCCAAAGGTCGCATCAGCTGAGGCTAAGGACACGAGTCTATAGTGTTGGGCAAAGGTATACACTGATGCCCATGTAGCTGCCCTCCATATTTCCTCAAGGGGAGCCCTACCTAGTAGTGCTGCATTCGTCGTGGCACTCCTCAGTGAATGTGCTACAATGCCCTGTGGCGCTGGGACTCCCCGGGCCTTGTATGCTTCTGTGATGCATGTCTTAAGCCAGGAGGACAGTGAAGATTTGCTCACCCTCTTTCCCTTATTTTTGATGTCAAAATTAACAAAAAGGGAAGAGACTAATCAAAATGGATGGGTTCTATCTAGGTAAATTTTGAATGCCCGTCTAACATCTAGTTTGTGCCATAGTTTCTCTCTCTCGTGTTGAGGATTGGGACAAAAGGAAGGTAAAACCAGCTCTTGTTCCCTATGAAAATAAAAATTTAAGAATTTGCTTTTGGATGAAAGGACGGATTGGGGCGCAAAACCAACTTATCTCAATGAAAAATACATAGCTCCAGATCTATTGATAAAGCCCCCAACTCCAAGACTCTGCGAGCAGAGGTGACAGTGACTAGAAAAAGCATCTTGATAGACAGGAGGCAAAGGGATACCTTGTCTAATGGTTCAAAAGGGGGTTTTGTCAGTGCGTCCAGAACAAGATTAAGCCTCCACATGGGGAATCTATGACTGACTGGTGGAGAGATGGCTTCAACCGCTTTGATAAATCTTCTGACTACTCCGTGCCTGGAAATAGGAGGCCGCCCTGTGCAGCTGATAATGCTGGACAAGGTTGAAAGTTGCTGTTTGATGGTGTTCGTTTTCAGTCCTTTTTCTAAACGCTCCTGTAGGAACAGGAGGCCTTCTAAGTGACTTGATTCCATCGGATGACAGTTGTGTTGAGAACACCATTGAGCGAACTTGTTCCATGTTCTACCATAGATCCTATTTGTTGACTCCCTCCTGGATGACAGTAAGGTATCCAGAAACATTCCAGAATACTCCATTGAGGCTAGTTTTCTCAGTTCAGCAGCCAGGCCATGAGGGCTAGTTTCTGCACATTCGGATGGAGCAGTGGACCTTGCGACAGTAGATCCAGCCATGTCAGGAAGCGGAGCAGCTATGATGCCATCAGGTTCTGAATCTCTGAGAACCATGAACGGCGTGGCCAGCATGGTGCCACTAGGATGACTCGGGCCCTCTGGTGATGTATCTGTTGCAGCACCCTCAGCAGAATTGGGACAGGTGGAAAGGCGTAGAGCAGTCCCTTTGGCCAAGTCAATGACGGGGAGTCTATTTCCACTGCCTTTGGATCTTTTTGTCTGGACAGGGAGAGGTGAACCTTGGCATTGTTCGATGACAAGAAGAGGTCCATCACCGGCTTGCCGAACCTTTCTCCGATGAGAGTTAATGCCTTCGGGGAGAGGGACCACTCTCCTGGGTCTGGTAATTGTCGGCTCAGCCAATCCGCTGTCGTGTTGGTCTTCCTAGCAATGTGGATTGCCCTTATTGACTTCAACAGACTCTGCCCAGTTGAACAACAACGTCGCTTCTTCCTGCAGTGATCGTGAGCGCAACCCCGCCTGGTGGTTTATGAATGCCATGGCTGTGGTGCTGTCCGTCCGAATTAGGAGGTAGGATCATATTATGTGTTCGGCGAAGTGGAGTAGTGCTAGGCGAACTACCCTCAGTTCCAGTCTGTTGATGTGTCAGACTTGCTCGTCCTCGCGCCACCTGCCTTGGGCCGATCCGAACTTGCAGTGTGCTCCCCACCCCCCGTTGCTTGCATCTGTTGTGATGGCCAACCTCACTGGATCTCTCAGGGGTAGGCCCTCCTCCAGGCATTTCTGGGAGGACCACCAGCTCAGCTGTGGTTTCATTTTGCCAGGCAAATTGATGCAGAGATGAGTGCTGTTTGCTATCTCCTCCTGATAGGGACGTAGGAAAAATTGCAGGGGTCTCAGGTGTAGTCTGGCCCAGGCATGAGACCATTGAACCTAGTACCTGAGCTAGGAACATGAGGTCCGCCAATCTTTCTCTCATGAACCGTGCCATCATTGCTCGAATCTTGCCCTTTCTCTCTTCAGAGAGGAAGATCCGGTCCTGAATGGTATCCAGTCAGACTCCCAGGTGGAGAATGGAAGTGGATGGGGTTAGACAGCTCATTTCCCTGTTTATCAGGAATCCGTGCATCTCCAGACACCTGGTCGTTCTTTGTAGGTCGGCTAGACCTTGCGCTTGCGATGAAGATCTTAGGAGAATGTCGTCCAGGTACGCATAGATGTGGCTGCCCTGTAACCTCACATGTGCTACCAATGCTGCTAGCACCTTCGTAAAAACCCTCGGTGAAGAGGAGAGTCCAAAGGGGAGGGCTCGATACTGGAAGTGTTGACCATCGACTGTGAATCTCAGGTATCTCCGGTGAGATGGCCTGATGAGGATGTGGAGGTAGGTCTCCCTCAAATCAATTGATGTTAGGAAGCCACCGGGCTGTAGGGATGGATTTCAGCTATTCCATTCTGAACTTCCGGTATCTGACCCTCTTGTTGAGTGAACTGAGGTCTAGGATGGCCCGCACGTCCCTGTTTTTCTTTGGGACCATGAAGAAGATGGAGTACACACCGGAATGTCTCTGAGAGAGGGGTACCGGTTCTATGGCCCTTATGTCCAGCAAGTGTTGAATTGCCTTCAGGGTCTTGCCCGCCTTTGCTGGATCCTTTGAGAGTGGTGATGGTAGGAACCGATCCCATGGAGGAATAAGGAACTCTATGGTGTGACCCTTTGCCACTGTCTCGAGCACCCACTGGTCTGAGGATGAGCGTGCCCACTGGTCTGCAAATAGCTGCAGCCTGCCCCCGATGTACGTCTCCAGGCTGTGAGGCGACTGCCTCCAGACATGCCGAGAACTTGGGCTGCTTAGTGTTTGCGGGCTGTGGTCTCTTTGACTGAAACTGGTCGCCCCCTCTTCGGTTTCACTGCCACCTAGGTTTGCTTGGGCAAAAATCCCTCTTCCAGTTTCCTCTGTGGTTCCGGGCGGCAGTTCTGGGGTGAAAGGAGCTCTTGCTTGTGCCCTTCATGGGAATCAGCGGGAGGGCCTTCTTCTTTTCCAGTTCTGTGGTGAGAACATTGTCCATAGCTCCTCCGAATAATTTCCTGCCCTGATATTTAGCCCCTGTTAAGACCGCCTTGGACGGGAGGTCTACCTTCCATGGGCAAAGCCAGACTGAGCGTCGTGCAACCACATTGCTTGCCATAGCTCTGGCATTTAGCTGGACGGCATCCAGTGTTGTGTTTGCTGCAAAGGCAGCAGCCAGGGCCAACTTCTTAAAGCTGTCTTTCGTTCTCTTTCTTTTCGCCTTGTGGGTGAGATTGCTGGCCCATAAGAAGGTTGCCCTGCTAAAACTAGAGGCAGAGGCTGTGGCCCTGAGGCCTAGGGAAGAGGACTCATAATTTTTCCTAAGGGCTACCTCCACCTTCCTGTCAAGAGGGTCTTTGGGGAAGCGTTCCCCCTCTGATTGGAGGGCGGCTGACTTAGACAAGTCCGCAGCCCCTGCATCTACCTTGGATAGGGACATAAGGTCCTCTGGGGAGGAGGGAATGGTGTGGCCCCTTAAACGTAGCCGGTGTTCTCATTCCCCCTTGATGGTATCAATATAGAACTTGGCTAGGGGTAACTCTGGGGAAGGTGCAGATCCCCTAGGGAAAGCCCACTTGTTCTGTGTAGGGGCCTCCTGTTGCTCTACTAGCTGGACTGGTAGGGAGACTGCCAGCTCAGCTGCCACTTTAGTGTGGAGCGTGCTGAATTGCTCTGCCTCAAAGAGCCTCTCCCCTGCCAGCTCCTCTCCCATGTCCCCAATCTCTGACTGCAAGTCTGAGAGTTCCCCATCCTCCTTATCGAGGGGAGACCTCGAGGGAGAAGGGGGGGTTGCGCTTAGGGACTTTAGCTCTACCCTTGTGTCCCCTGCCCCCTCTGGGAATTAGCAGAGGAGGATCCCTTGGCTCCTCTTTTACTGTACGCCGAGCAGCATTTTCTCCTATGCCGGGGGGGGGAAGAGGAGGATGAGCCAGAGAAGGAGGAAGATGAAGAAGAGGAAGACAAGCCCGTGGCAGAGCTGGAGTCTGAGAAACTCGCTGGTCTCCTCTTTCTACCCCTCTGAGGAGGGGCTCCGGGGGTCTGTCCTCCCGGGTGCTGTTTCCTCTATCCCCCTCTCACAAGGGGAAAGAGCTAGCCATCCCCTGAACTGGGGTTCCCTCTGAAGGGGAAAGGCGGACTGAAGGAGGGCCGCCTCCCGTGAGAGACTCAAAGAGGTGTGGGGAGTCCAGTACTTGTTGCCCTAATCACAGAAGCACGGCCTCTGGGACCTTTGCTGGGTGGCGGGGTCTGAATCCCAGCCCTGGCCAGGCCCCCGGAACACTCACCCCGTCCTGGGACTCGCTTGGAGCTGGCTCAGCCGTGTCGCGGGGAGGCACCGCCGTGCCTGTCTCTTCTGGCTCTTGGATGCCTTGGGGGAGGGGCGAGCCTGCATCCCAGCACGATGCACTCCCGGCTCTCGCTGCCATGGCAAAGCATGGGAACAGCGTGCAGCAGGCTGGCGTGCTGCGCTCCTAAGAATCCTGCTGTGGCTCGACTCCCCGCTAGCTTGGTAGCTGCTGGGGAGGAGCAGCTCCAGGCACAGCAGCTCCCCCAGCTATTGGGGCCCCTGTCTTGCTCTGCCTCAAGGCTGGGTAAATGGGGGGAGAGGGGGAGATATGGGGGAAGGGGCCCCCCGGTCCCCTGCCAGCGGCTTAGCCCTGCCCCTGGAGGGTGGGTTGGCTAGGAGTGGGCCCCCAGACAGAGAGAGGAAAAAGAACAAAAAGAAATCAAAGAAAAAACCTAAGGCCTATGCTCCCTTAATGGGAACTCTGATCCTGCTTCCTACCCTTAGCAAGGCAGGAACAGAACTGGGCTTCAAAGTGGGCTGTGCCCCTCCCATGGATGTGACTGTCAATCAAGTTGATCCTGCCTATCTGAAGGAAGGAGGGACACATCCAATCAGTGAAGACCATCTGTCCTGAGAGGAAGGGAGAATGATTTTATTTTTATTGGTAGCTGATTTTCTCTGAAAGTATCTTCTACAGGTCTAAATTTGTGGCTCCCATAATCTTCCACTTCATGAGACAATACATTTTGTGTTTGCATAAGAATTGTTATAGTGCTGTACCCCTCAATGTCCTGCTTCCAGGAATGGCCTAATGAATATTTCAAGGATGTATTTTTTTCTGACAATTTTTAGAAACATATTCCTGACCCCATATTGATCAGCTAAGCCCTCGAAGTTGAAAAGGTTTCATAAAAGCTGTCATACTCGCTCAGACCAATGGTCCATCTAGGCCAGTATCCTATCTCCAACAATGGCCAATATCAAATGCTTCAGGGGGAAGAGTAAAAGATGAGGGCATAAATGGATTGTTCACTCCCCGTTTCTGGCTTTCAAAGGTTTAATTTTCCGACACAGACACACGCACATACACTATATTTCCTTTTATGTGTTTTACATTTGTTGCCTTTAAAGCATAACTGAGTGCCCTCCATATTTTGGGGTTTTAGGAGAGAGGAAAGCAAATCAGTGGACTTGGCTGAGCTGAGACTAGAGTGGAGAGTTTGTGAGAGATATCCTAAGCCACACAAGGGAGTCTTTCAAAGTGAAGAAAGGTTACTGGCGATGGACAAAAATGAAGGGGAGGGCAGGGATGTAACTATCCTAGGGACAGGAAGGACCTTTGTCCTGGGGCCCAGGTTGGAGGGGAGGCCCACAGGGCCCGGGCAGGAGGCACAAATCTTGTCCTGTTGTGGCACAGCTGAGCAGATACTGAGCTGAGCAGAAGCTGAAGCAGAAGCGTGTGCAGCGTGTGTGGGACCCACCCTGTGGGTGGCACAAGACAGAGTAAGTACTGCTGGCAGTGGCAGCAGCAGCAGCACGAGGCAGGCAGCGCAGCTGCAGCCTCCAGGACTCAGGCGCAGCAAGGAGAGGGAGGGAGAGGTACTGGCGGGAAGAATGGAGGGGAGAGGGTGGTGACAGCATGACCCAAGTCAATTTCTTGCACCTGGGCCCATTCCAACCTAGGTACACCCCTAGAAAGGGGGGGGGGCAGGGTCTGTCCATTCTAGGTGTTCACATACCCCACTGCCATACTATTTCAGTCAGTGCTGTAGCAAGGGTGTGGTGAGCCCAGGTTCATGTTCTAGTTATGGGCCTCCTAAGGGTAATGAGGCAGGTGCTCCCTAAGTGGCAGTCCTCCCAAGGGCTCTTGGATAGCCTCATCTTCCCTCCACAAAGGTGGTGGTGTCAAGCTGGCTCCCAGAAAAGCACTCTACATTCCTCCCAGAGTGGCAACAACCCCACCAGGAAAGAAGTTTTAAGAGTGGCCAAGATTCCATCCCTGCCCACTCTGAAAACTTGAGAAGAGCTCCCTTTAATACATGGCCTGGGCTCAACTGAGGCTCTTTTGTACCATGCCCTTTTTATGCAAGGCACTGGAGATAAACAATAACAGGGATCTTTATTTCTAAGCCCCAGACAGAATCTCTGCCATCTTACTTCTATCCTTGCCCGCTTCCTCATGTCCCCCTGCTGGCCTCTCTTTGGCCCTTCTGCAAAGCTACTGGAATCTCAAGAGGACAAACTTACAAGCTGAAACCAAACTGATAACTAGCAACTAGTGAAATACAACAGGCTCCTTGCTCCATGGTAGCTACATGCCTGATTTAAGTGCCGCATAGGATAGTCTATTATTTACGTGAGGTAGTAAAGTACTATTCTCTCCATTTGATGTGTCAAGAGGTTGAGGCATTATGAGACTAAATGACCTTCTCAAAGTCACACAGAAGTGTTGTAGATAGGGATGTGCGAACAGGTTGCGGTTCGGGTTCGGCCATTCTGTTCTGTTCTGTTCGGGCATTCGGGTTATTCACTGAGTTCCGGTTCGGTTCGGGCGTGTTCGGTTCGGACATTCGGAGAAAGTATCGCGAGAGCACGTGATCGCGTCGGAAACTGGAAATTCGAGTGCATGCAGAGCTGTGTGGTGAGAGTGTGTGTGTTTGGCTGGCTGGCTTTTCGGTTCCTGTGTTTTGGCTGTTTGTGTTTGGTTTGGCTGTGTTGTTTGACTGGTTGGTAAGTGTTGGTGTGTGGTAGGTGACTGTGTGTTTTGGTCTGGTTGATTGGCTGCTTGTTTGTTTTTTTTAAATGAAGAAGGCTGTTGTGCTGATTCCATGGCTGGGGGCCAATGTTTGGCTGGTTGGTGAGTGTTGGTGTGTGGTGGGTGACTCTGTGTTTTGGTTTGGTTGATTGGCTGCTTGTTTAAAAAAAAAAAAAAAAAGAAGGCTGTTGTGCTGATTCCATGGCTGGGGGCCAACGTTTGGCTGGTTGGTGAGTGTTGGTGTGTGGTGGGTGACTCTGTGTTTTGGTTTGGTTGATTGGCTGCTTGTTTAAAAAAAAAAAAAAAAAAAAGGCTTTGGTCGAGTTTTCATGGGTGGGGG
>QEPC01015016.1:1892383-1903924 GCA_003113815.1 Sphenodon punctatus | reverse complement strand
CGGGGATCCCGGGCCGTGGCACGCGGCCAGACGTTACTTTTTGTTGGCCACGGCCCGGGGTCCGTTTGACCACGCTTCCCGGGACCTTCCCCCGGCTAGCCCGGGAAGCGTGGTTCAAATTGACCCCATGTGCCGATTGAGCGTGGCCAACATCTGGCGGCCGCCAAACAGACGTGCGGGACACGGTGACCCCAGGTGGGTATTCACCGTGGTTCACCGTGTCAACGTCACGTCTGAAATCACCCTAAGATGAGCATTCTGCCATGTTCCTCTTTATATATTGTTTCTAAATTAAATGTTTTATTTGCCTTTATCCCAAATAAAAGCCCAGCTTTTTTCTTTTGTGGATTATATGCATGATATATTTCCCCAAAATATTTATTTTTGAATCTTATGCTGTCCTTTTCTCTAAAGTGTGTCTCCTGTAGGAAGCATACATCCCCTATTTCTTTTATCTCTTGTAATATTCTTTTTCTTTTTATGACTTCGTTTAGTCCCTTTACATTAAGGAACATTACTTTTATAACTTCTGCCATGTATGTCTATTTTGTTTTTCCTCTCTGAGCACTTTCCCCCCCTTTCTCTGTTGCCTTACCATGCCTCCCTGAACCATTTCATTTGTAAACCAACTATGTACATTATAAACTAAATTAACCTTCTTCTCCTGAGGAGGAACTGAGTCATTGTACTTTTCCAGTTTAAGGCTCATTGCCTTTAAGTATCCTCTCGGCTCCCTCCTCCACCTTCTCCACTTCTTTCCTGGGCTTTTTTGTCTTTTTCCTGATATTTATTATTATTGCATACCAGCCTCTCTTTATATTTCTTATCATAAACCTTTTAATTATACCAACCTTTCTGTTTCAATTCTTATAAGTATACTTTTTAACACATAAACCTTATATTTATATTAGTACCTCTTCATATGATTCACTTACATACGTAGTTCTAAACATAAGCCCTACATTTCTAATAGTTCTCCTTCATGAAGTTCACAGAAGTGTAATTTTAAACATCATATAAATACAATTGTAAACATAAACCTTATATTTATATTAGTCCCTCTTAATATAATTCACATAGTATAATTCCCATAGGTATAAGTAAACTTTAATTTTGTCTTAACTTGAAACCTTTAAGTTTTGTCTTTTTAGCTTTTCTTTCTGGAAACTGTTTTTCAGGTATTGTCTTCCTGCTCTTTCCCTTGCTTGTGTAGAAATCCCTCTAACTCATTCGGGTCCATGAATATTTTTCTTTTTCCATTCCATAGAATGGTCATCCTCGCTGGGAACCACAATTGGGGTTTCAGGTCTTTTTGATTTAAGTCTGCAAAGTATTTGGCCCATTTCCTTTTTTTATTCATTGTCTCTCCTGCGTAATCTGGGAAGAATTTTATCTTTCGTCCCTGGTACTCCAGGGCTTTTTTGCCCCTGGCCAGCCGCAAAATCTTTTCTTTTTGTTGATATTCTAGAAATTTTATAATAATGGCTCTCGGGGGTTCCTCTTCGTTGGGCTTGGGCCTATTAGCTCTATGGGCTCTTTCTATTTTAGGATTGTGTGCACTGGACTCCCCTGGGAACGAGGTTTCCAAGACTTTCCATATAAATTGCATTGTGTCTCTCCCTTCCCAGTTTTCTGGGATGCCCACCAGTCTTAAGTTGGACCTCCTGGCCCTTTTCTTGATCTTTGCACCTGTTTTCTAATGTTTTTATTAGGTCCAGCATTTTATTTTGTTGATCTTGGCCATTTAAGGTGTTATCTTCTAGTGCTGAGATTCTGGACTCAGTAATGGTTACTCTTTTAGCCAGTGCTTCTGTTTTCTTTTTATTTTGCATGTCAGCTTGCTGCAATTTTATTATCTCAGCCATCTGGCTTTCTCTAGCTGCTTCTGCAGCAGTCATTCCAGCCTTTATTTGTGTTGGTATTGTGAATATTCTGTCTTCTTTATCAGGTGCCATGCCCGTTGTCTACTAGGGGGTCTTCCTCAAAGGGAGTGTTTGCGGGCGCCATTTTGGATCCGCAGTCTGTTCGTTGAGGGAGGGGGGGGGCGTTTTTGCTTGAAACAGTTTCTCCATTGCTGTCACCCCAGATTTGTTATCCTGGGGCCCCTTCGGTCCCCATCTCTCCCTACCTTTTTAAGGGGTTTTTTGTCTTTTTTCCCCCCCAGTTTTAGAGGCTTTTCTGAGGTGTGGAGTGAGGAGCCTCGGGAAGCGCATCTACCCAGTTTCGCGCATGCGCTGTTCCCCCGTCTAACTCTTTTTTGCTTATACACTTTTCTGGTTTCGCAGATGTATTTAGCTAATCCTGTTTAAAATATTAACAGATTCATTCTGTAACAACCATATAGTTTTCTCAAAGATGTTAAAATACAGATATTGATTTCACTATTGGGAGGAGAAACTTCTCCCTTGGGACTTGGTGCAGAGGGCACTCCCACAAGTAGTGCAGTGTGTCTTCCACCTTTCCCATGGGACATAAACACAATCTTGCCAAACAGGGAGTTTTATTCCACCTTTCCTCCTGAACCTTAGTATGTAATTGATTTAGTTGCAATTTCGTCAGTGTTTCTCTATGATCAGATCGAGTGACAGCTGAAAGATATTTAGGCTGTAAAATATCAAAACAAATATGTTGATAAAATGGAAAATGGTTAAATGATCTTGCTGCCACAAGATCACTCTGAAATGAGATATCTGTAAATCGTTCAAAAAGATTACAGATCTTTCATTTGCCAGGGGAATTGGCTGATACTCTGTTATATAATGTAGCCCTGCAGTCTTCAAAGATTTAACTACACTGTGGATCCAGCTCCACAGGTGCATTTCTGAGGTAATCATTTCTATTAGGGCCTATTTTGGCAATCTACTTGGCATCAGCGATCTAAGCTTCAGCCAATAAAGCATTGGTCTTAATCTGACTTTAGTTGTAATATTTACTGTGCCCGTTTCAGCTCTAACCGCTGAGCGAGGTGTACTTTTTTGTACAGCCAAAAGTCTCCCAAGAAATTTTGCCTAAGAAAATCTTCTCTACAATTTCAAGCGCTTCTGGGTCCGAGCCCCAGATCCCAGCTCCATAGAGCAGCATTGATTCTAGTTTTGCTTGCCCCACTGTAAGTGTCTCAACACAGGCTCTTTTTTCTGTCCTCTGGTAAAAACTCAAAATACCACCTATTGCTTGCGAGGCTTTTATGGCCAATTTTTGGGCATGGAGTACCCACGACTTGGAAATAGCAGTAGTCAACCCTAAGTATGTAAATGTATTAACCCACTCTAATCTTCCCCCATTTAAATGCCATGCCACTGTTTTTCTATCACCATAAGCCATAACTTTAGATTTTTGAACACTAATTTCTAAAGCATTCTGAGTACAATAAACTGTAAATTGATCAAGAAGTCTCTGCAGTCCAACTTTAGTCTGAGAAAAAAAGCCATGCCGTCTGCATATAGAAGACAAGGTAATTCCTCCCCTAACAAAGAAGGAAGATGAAAATTTGCTTCTTTCAATTGTCCCCCCCAAAGAGAACAGGTAACAATACACAACCTTGACACACTCCATGGCTAAAGGGGAAAGCATTTGTCATTTCACCTCTAAATCTGTACCTTATTCTAGTCTTTGTCTCTTCATAATATGTCCTAATTAATCTTAATAATGTGGGATCCATCCCCATCTTGTCTAATTTGTTCCAAAGAAGCACTCTTTCTATTGTATCGAAAGCCCCAGAGAGGTCTCTGAATGCAATGTATAATTTTTGTTTCTTTTTAGCATATTTTGATATTATATGACAAACTGTAAAGCACTGATCCATACAGGAATATCCTGAATGAAATCCTGCTCGTCCCCACGCCACCCCCAGAATACTTATTTCTTTAAGCCATTTTTCAGTGTGCTCCAACAGATGTCTGCCCAATATTTTAGCTGGGATATTTATCAAACTGATAGGTCTGTATGAGGATGGATCCAATTTATTACTCTTCTTATAAATAGGTACCAGAACATTCTCTCTCCACATTACTGGATAAATATCAGTTATGAGTATTCCATTCATTAGAGAGCACAAAATCTGGATCCAAAATTCCCTGTCTGACTTAAATAATTAAGGTGGTAACATATCAAGTCTCAGCGATTTTGCTATTTTTTATGTCCCCAATCTATTTATCTATCTGAAAATCTTGAATCAAGTAATCTTGAATGGACTTTCCCATTTCCAAATGTTGTAAGTCTCTCACCCTCTGTACTGAACACCTTAGTTGTAAATGTATTACGAAAATAAATCTCCCATACAGATGGTGTAATATTAGCATCTGTGATTTGGAACAACCAGAAACTATTTCCCAGAATTCCCTCATATTATTTTCTTCACTGTTTTTTCTAGCTTATTCTATCCATAATATATCTGTTTCTTTTTGTTCAATATAGTTTTATACTTATTCTTTACCACTCTAATGCCCATTTTAAGGGCACAACCATTCTGAAGATCTGAACTATTCCTGCATAATACTAAATAATCAATTACCTCTTTTTTTGCAGTTAAGCACTCATCGAACCAAGCTTTATGAAAACTAATTCTATCCTTATCTGTATTTGTGCTCACTAATACCTGCTTCAATTGGTCTGCCAATATTTGGTAATTTTCCCTTATATAAGTGAGAGACTCCAGGCTATCTCTTTGCCAAGTAGCCAACTACATTCGACATAATTCTTTTGTCTTTCTTTCCACCTCCTCATTCCATTCTACCCATTCTATTACCTCTATCTGGGGTTTGAATCCTACTATCAATATTACTGCCAAAGGGAAATGATCACTTTCTGGATGAGCGACCACTTCTAATTCTTTACATTTTGTCAAATTCTCACAACCTACTAAAATATAATCTACTGTACTTGTTCCTACTGAGGAGACAAAAGTATATTGCCCTGGAACATCTGGGGCCACTCTTCCATTTAAAGTCCTATAACCACAAATATACATAAACTTCAGGAGCTTCTTGCCATCCTGATTCATTTTGTCAGTCATAATGGAGGCCGGAATATCCAGCATTTCATCTTTTTTCCTATACACTTCTGAGGAATAATTCCCAATTCTGGCATTAAAATTGCCAGAAAATAAAGAATTGCCCGAAATAAAGAAAAAAGCATCTGGTCTAATCTCTTCTAGGAACTCTAACTTAGTTTCTAACAATGGAAACCACCAGCCAGGAGCTACCCCTTGTTTTCTTGGAGGGAAATATACATTTATTAAAAACCAAAAAATATTTGATGGGAACTCCAAAAGGACTTTGAGTATATATGGAGTATATAACTCTATCTGGGTGGATTTACAATTTAATCCTAAATCCACCAAAGTTACTAGACCTCCCTTAGGTCTACCATATCTACAGTTCTTCCAAGCCAGTACCGAATAGGACTGATATCCATTTAATTCATATCCTCCAGCCATCCAAGTTTCTTGGAACATAAGTAGCTGGGCCTTTCTTATAAATTTAAGCCAATCTGAATCTAAACCTTTATTTTTTTATCCCAGCTATATTCCAAGAAATCAACCTAATATCTTGATCAACTAATTTAGGTCCCTGTGAATCAAAACCTAGTCAAACCTGTCTCTCACTGCTGCTAAACCTAGTATTCACAAACTCATACATTTCCCCATCTCTTTGTCTGACTAAGGGCATGTTATACCTGGTGACATTTTGTCCATCTTTTAGGGCATTGTTGAACGTTCTTTTACTAAATGATTTAGTTTGTCTATTATATTCCCTTCTTCCTCTTCCTTTATAAAAAGGAAAATCATCATCACTTATTTGTAACCCCAAAAGTAGAGATTCCATCTTCTTTAAGATCTGTTCCCTTAACTGAGTATCTCTCATACCAACCCTAACTGGGGGAAAACGATAAGCTCCTTGACAAGAAAAAAGTCTAGTCACAAATATCACATTTCTTCCAATTAACTGGTTGGAAAAATGTGTTTTCCGTGTTAAATACATAATCACTTGATCCTTCAGGGAACATCTGTTCTCTCTCTCCTATCCATTGGCAAATCGTATATAACAATATTCTGCTTCCTCAAATTTTCTTGCTTGCTTCTTTTCCTCCTTTTCTAATACATATCATCTGTTCTGTAACTATCTATTGTAACCAACCCTGACTCTGGTGTAGAAACTCCAGTTACAGGGTTTAAGTTACCAATACTAACTTGAGTAACCTCCGCCTCTAACATTAATACTTGTGCAGATTGATTTGAATCAGTATTTTTAAAATCAAATTTAACTGCAGATCCAGTCAAATTATCTCTATTATATTTCCCATTAGTAATATTTTGAGACAGTATTGATAATTGTTTCTCAAAGCCAGAAGAGAATACTGTAACTTAACATTATCAAAACCAATCAAAATAGTTTGATTCAATAAATTAAATTCTCTAAGTATGTAATCCAGTAAACCCTTAAGTTGTCCATATAGGCAATCTTCATATAACAATGGGGGCAATGTTTCCCTTGATTGTGTGGGGTTCAACACCGGTAATACAAAATTGTCCAAAAATGTAGTAAAGCTATTACCCAGATTGGCATTCATTGTTATTGGACTATTATTTTGGTCTGGCTCAAGTGCCAAAAAAAGGAGTTTTAACATTGTTAGTTCCATGGCAAATTAACAGATCCCCCACCTTCTGTGAAGTCAAATTTCTTTTCCCCTCATTGTCTTTATTTATACATGGGATCATTCTTATTAACCATCCCTTTTTGGATACCTTTGGATGAAAACTTCTTCATAACAAAATTTGTAATTTTAGTTTGGGTATTATGGACCCATGCTGTGTACAGCAACCCCTTAAAATCCTTACTATCAATATTTCTAATCCATATTAATATTTTCCACAAAGTCCCCTATACACAATTTACCAGATCACTTTCAGTTGGGGCCTATTATCTCTTTACAGTATTTACACAACCCCCTCAATATTGTCTCGCCCTTCCCAGACCTTTCTGGAAATACAATTTGACACCTGTCTTTCTTGGAGATATCTTGCCCTTCCTGGGGCTTACTAGCAGCACAGTTTAGCCCCCGAGTCTTTTGGAGATGCCTTGCCCTTCTCGGGGCTTGCTGGCAGCACAGTTTGACCCCGAGTCTTTTGGAAATGCCTGCCCTTTCTGAGACTTGATACCAACGCTATAAGTCCTGGTGTTCTTAAGAGGCTTACTACCTGTTACCTTCTAACCCTTAAGTAACACCTTACTCAGTAAGCCATGTAAACCTCATGGTTTCATTTAATGTTATTCTGAAACACTAAAAAGTTCAAAATCAAGCCTGTTCTAATTTATACTGTAAGTATCTCTTATCATAGCTGTTAAAATATTCCCTAAACGCATAAAATCTACAATATATGAAATAAAATTCCAGCAGAGTTAGTAGCGTGACTCCTCCACGTTCCCCTAGGGCGCCTTAAGGGCCACACCCTATGGCTTGCGGCTCTTAGATACACAGCCTGCAGCAGAGCCGCTGCCCTCAGGGATACGTAGTCCCTAACAGAGTCACTTCTGGGCCAACTCTGTACTCCGGACCACGCCCCCTCTCTCTAGATGACAACCAGAGCAGGGGGGATGAAAAACCAAGCAGGGTCCCAATACTTGCTGCGTGGGGCGAGCTCACGCTCCCAACCCCTGGGCTCCTGCCCTTGAAGGATCCCCGCAGTAGCCTGGTGAGCCCACGGCAATTGAGTCTTCTAGGACTCGTAGGGGTGGGACAGCCCAAGTATAGCACTCTTGTTCCCTCTGATGCTCCACAAGGCGAGATTTATACAGTTCCTGGTTATAGCCACTGCAGTCCTCCTCAGTCTGTTACAAAGCCTCTGGTGCTACTACCTTTGGCCCACACGCAGCTTGTTTGTGAAGCTGGGATCTAGCCTGGTATTAAGGCTTTGAAGTGAGCCGTCTCCACCACCTCTGTCCACAAATGGCCCGCAAACGGCTCTTTGCCCTTTGACCACCACCCAGAGGCCACGGCCCTCTGGGCAACAGCTCCCTTTTATAAGGGGGAGGTAATTACCTGAAGGGGAGGGGAAAACCACTCTAAGACTCCAATCATCTGCTCCCTGGACTCCTTTCTGCTTGCAGTATGCCAAGCTCCCCATACCGACCAATACAGTGGTTTCCAAAATATTTGCCTTCATGACCCCATTTTGAGACTGAAATATAACCCCTTGACTCCAGACAGCAACAAAGACAAGCACAGTACATTAAATACTAATTGAGAACATGACTCCAACCCAGGATGGTGTGACCCCACTCAGTTTGGGGTTTATTAAACTAGGCTGTTTGACGGGTACAGAGAGTGCGTGCTCCTGTGGCACCCCCTCCCCCCGTTCAGCTGTTTAGTGGATGGGGAGAACACGCGTGTTCCTCCGCCCCCCTCCATCAGCTGTTTAGCAGTAGTGAGCCCAATTCTGCAGCGCAGTAGGAGTCTGGGCATCCAGCCCCATGTGCTCATTTCGGCTGCCCTTCCCATCAGCTCAAAGTGTGGCAGCTGCAATTGCTGTTTGCCCTTCCCGGGGCGGGCAGGGGATCAGGCCCGCCCTGTCTCATGTGGCTTTACCCTATGTTGATAGGTAGTTAAATGGGGGCAGACCTTCAGTGAAGGTTCAAGACATACCATAGGGTCGTACTTTTTCCCCAGAGGTAGGGCCCCAGTACACTTCAGCTCCTAAGCCTTTTTGAGCCACACCACCTCCACTATTTTATTTATATTTATTTATTATTTTATTTATTATAAAATTTGTATGCCGCCCCCTCTTGCTAAAAGCATCTCGGGACGGCTAACAGCATATTTAAAACATAGTAAAAACAGATTAAAAAACAACAATATACCATTAAAAAACCCACAATAGAACAAATAGCCCCCCCCCGCCCCACCCACCCTGGATGTCCCTATCCACTGGCTAGTGGTGCTCAGGAAGAGCCCCTGACTTTACTGGTAGGACCTGTCCTCACAAACAATGCTGTTCCAGTCTGGAACCCACTGGATCAGTAGTTTCAGCAGGGCCTGGACCTGTCACAGCAGCATGATTCATGAAGCAAGCATGGGAGCATTGCTCGGAGCCATGGGGTGAGGCTTTGGGAATCAAGGACAGGTTCATCTGATTCCTGGGCACAAGTGCTGCTCCTGGTGGCAGGGGCAAAGCAAAATTCATACATAAACAGAAACATCCAAATCTACTTCTATCCTTTCTTCTTCCCATGCTGAGATCAGATTCTAATTTGAAACAACATAAAGCTGGTATTTAACTTTTATGGAATAAGGGAAATCACCACTACTTATCATGCTACTGCTTCTTAAATTCTTGCTTCTTCCATTTTCTAGAAGAAACAAACAAATAATCAGAAGGAGAAGGAATAAAGCATAGAGATTCCACTGACTCTAGAAAGTAAAGGCTACACAGAAGTTGCCCCTTAATTTTGTTCACAGCTCCACTAGCATTAATAGGATTTATACGTGTGCCTCAAAAGGAGAATTATGATTCCCTCATTCCCGTTTCCCACCATTTCCCATATTCTTTTAAGTTTAATGAAGGTGGGAAGCTTGCGAACCCTTCAATTGTAAAAAATAATCTTCACTGTGTAAATAAATAAATTGATCTCTCAGAGGAGACCAAAACAGCACCAGTGTGTTAATTCTATTCATCTTAGGACTTTTCACACAAGACGCCTCCACCTATTTCCACACAGTTCTGCTACATGGAGATGGGTGGAGGGCTCCCATGGGAATGCCTAGGTGGATGGGTGGAGGTGCATGCGCATGCCCACACTCCACCCATCAACCACACATGGAGGCATTGGGGAAAACGAAGGTACCTTCGTGTATGGAGATGGCTGTACGCCCGTGGATACAATCCCACACTCATCTCCACCTCATCTTCACACACCATGCCGCACACACACACACACACGGGGGCCCCGGTCCCTTTGAAAAAGCCCTAAATGGGATGACTTCAAAGTGAAACTGTAACCATGGGACCAACACTATTATGAAAACTGTGAAAATAACACTCAGCTTGAATCATTAAAATGTATGTGTGAAAATGTCATATTCTTATATTGCAGCACAAGCCCCCGTCGCCGCCAAAATGGCGGCGACGGGCCATTGTCGGGCCCCTCCCCCCTCCTTCACTTACCAAGGAGGTGCGGGAAAGCAACAGCTTGGCTGGTTGAGAGAGCCCCATTAGCAGGGCTCTCTCTGTGCGGGTTGCTATGCGACCGCCCGACGCGCAAGCACATAGCGCAGCGCGGGGCATGGGGCTCCTCCCCTTTAGAAGGGAGGATCCCCTGAGCCGCGTGAGTGCGGCAGACGGGGTCAAGTGACCGAAGAAGCAGCAGCAGAGGCATTAGGCTGCTGCTTCAAGTCAGAGAAGTTAGAAAAAATATAAAAATGGGCAGGATAAAGAAAAAAGGGGATGGGGGAAAGAAAGGAAATAGCGGGGTTAGCGGCCGCCTCGCCCGGGAGAGAAGAGGGGAGGAGAGTGAAGGAGCCACCCCAACAGGGTGCCCCACCCCCGGGGAAATAATGGAGAGGCTCCAGCCCTGCGAGGCACAGTTAAGGGAGAGGGAGCAGGCTAGGAGCGAAGAGGACAATTTTAGGGCAACGGTGAACTCAGAGGAGGTGAGTGAGAGGGGTAGGGCAGTGAACCTGTCCCTAACAAGTGATTGTCCCGAAGAGAGCCCCCACGAGAGCCACAACAGGAGTAGGGGGGGGGAGGGTTATCATACCCCCCATACATTACAGGGATGAAGCTGGGGGAGTGGAGCCCAGCCCCACCACCCCAGACACACAAGGGGAAACGCGGGGCCGGCAGGGGGAGTTGCTGACCTCATCTCCCCCAGAGGACACCCAGGCAGGGAGCCGCCAGGGAGAAGGGCAAGACGGAGAGGGTTTACATTCAGGACTGGGCCCATTGTTAGAGGCCATGTATGAGGCTGGCGCACGCGAAGCCCATAATAGCAATGTGGCCGGGGTGGGTGACCCTTTGGGGGTCCCTGGCCTAGTGGAACATCAATTAAGGGGACACAACCGAGCCACGCGTGGAGCTCAGCCGCTTGAGACTGGATCAGGCAGGCACAGAGCGCGTGGAGGGGAAGGGGTTTCTCCTTTGTCTGTGCAGGGGGACTCGCCACCAGCCAGGAGGAGACGTATTGAAGAACCCAGGGCAGGAGGACAGCCTACGTATGAAGAGTTGTGGCAAAGAGTGCAAGAGCTGGAAAAGGAGCTAGAAAGGGGCAGATGAAGGGCAGTCCAGCCCAGGGACTCGTCAGGCTCCATGGAGCAAGGTGGAGTAATAGAACAAGAACAAGGGCCACGGGCCGGGATCCCGGGTAGGATGGCTCACAGGGCAGCTGAGGGCCCGATCTTGCCCCCAAGCCCACGAGTAGGACATACGGGGGGAGGCAATAGGAGGGATAAACCAAGTAACCCCATGGTTCCCCAGGGCCCGCGAAGGATGCGGTTGGAGGGAGAATGGGTGTGGGTTACACCGGCCCCCCCACCTCCCACAGAGGCACA
>QEPC01015016.1:1852684-1888508 GCA_003113815.1 Sphenodon punctatus | reverse complement strand
TGAAACAATTGGACTATAATCAAATGTCGCACAAAGCGGGGGTCCAGCAGGCTCGTTTAGGATAAATAGGTTAAGATAGCTAAAAGAGTCATCTCCATAAGAGATGGGGTGGTGATTTATTGTGTAATGACGGGCACAGCATGCACAGTAGTCATAACCCTGGGAGGGGTACGCCGCAGGATAAGCAGGGGCGTGCACAGCCTCCACATTCTGCGGGGTACTTACCGACTTACTCACGCCCACAGTGGGCACACCCCCTTTTGGCCAGTGCACTGTTGCAGTCAAAGGAGGGGACGGTTCGAGTTAATGTACTGATAATGGAAGGCGCTTCCATGCAGTACTCAGTTATAGTTAAAAAGTATCATTAAATACTAGCATGCTGGACCCATGATTGCTGGTGCAATCCCCCACCGGCCTTTACGTTCGTTGGTTGAATAAAAGTGCGGCCATGCTGTTTAAATCAATATTAAGTCTCTGCGTCTCTTTGGGGGGGTGCTACGGCAATGGTGATATTGCGAAATGGTTGGTGATTTCAGACGTGACGGGGTGCCTATTGGCCCCATCACGGAATCACCTTTCTGATTCCTGGCTGGAATCAGAACGGCCCGTCAACAGACGAGCCGACTGATTCCAGCGGGGAATCTGGGGAGGGGGCGGGGCTGCGCAGCGCAACGTGCAGCCGCATAGCCCCACCACCCCCCATGCTCCCCCAGCAGCCCGCCCTCCTGGAGACGGGCGGGCACAGCAGCCAATCCGGTCACTGCGCCCGATTCCGTCCCGGGGTCTGGGCCATGGCCTGGAATCAGCAGCGGTAACAGACGTTATCATCTGCCAATTCCACGCCGTGGTTCAAGTAACCACGCTTTCGGAGATGGTGCCCGGACCATCCTCGAAAGCGTGGTTATTTTGCTCACTGCCAGTGGTTCACCATGGTGAACATCTGGCGGCGAGTAACCAGACGCTACGGGACCATCCGCCACCACAGGGGATTGTCCATGGTTGACCATGATCTCGTAACATCTGAAAATACCCGGTATATCCAGACATCATGGAAACTCCCACTGAACTCCCAAGCCAGCACCACAGGGTCACGTGAGGGTTATCACACACTGGTGATTTCCATGACCTCTGAACACAAATCTATCCCCATGGTAATCCAGGATTGAAGTCCTCCACATATGTTTCTACGTACAATACTTTCTGCTTTTTTACTATGTGCATTACTTTGCACTTATTATTAGTGTTGATTAGACACTCAGTTTTTTGTAACTCTTCATAGTCTGCTCTGGACTGAACTATCTGGCATAACTTCAAATTTCAGTATTCACCCACTTTTCCAAATCGTTATGAAGCAGGCCACACAACAACAGTCCCAGTACGAATCCCCAGGGCACACTGCTGTTTACGTTAGAGCTCAAACAAGTAGCAGATATTTTATTCTTGGATATTTTTTGCATTTTTGGATAGTCATCTGAATATTCTAATAAATATCTGCACCCAAAATGAAACTCTTTTATTCAAGTCTTTGGACTTCCGATACTCCAATTTTTCCAGTTATTTTCATCTTTATGACTTGGATATTCAGTTATTCGACCAAATACCTGAAATAAAATCACTGGTTATGAAATAACCAGAAAAAAACAAATAACCCTCCCCCCCCCCCAATGAATATTCAAAACCAGGTAAATGGAGGGGAAACAAATAAGTGTTTCATATCTGCTTGATCAGACCAGCTTCAGCGCAGGTCACTAGATACAATATTTGTCACAGATATTCATTTCAACTCTAGTTTTCATGTCTTCATTGTGAAAACTGACCTGTAACAATAGCCTATAGGACAGGAAGGAAAGGGTTACTCTCGCCTCCCAACCCTACAAGTGCTTAAACAGCATTTAAGGGCCACCTGGGGCCCTGAAGTAAACCTTCAGAAAAGTGCTGGGCTGCACTAAACCTTGTGTGTTTTACTTTATCACGCTGCTTTTGTTTGTTGTTTGTTGAAAAGTACAGGCTGCTCAAATAATCCAAGGCCAGAGTATGGTGTGTAGCATTTGTTGCCCTTAAAGCACCCCACTGTCCTACATGACCATTAATTCCTACCCTTTATTTCCTATTTTTTCCAGCAACACACTTATGTAAGTAACTAACTTTAAGAACATCGTTAGGCTGGCTGACTTCTAAAATGTTTTAGAATCTGTGTGGTCTCATCTGAAACTACAAACACTTCTTCCGGAGTAAGTGGCTTGAGGATTACAGCTATAGTGGGAATAACAGTTATTCAAAGAGACTTAAATTACTTGTTAATGGTCCAATAAAATGTACATGCTGATTACATTGTTTTTGTCTTCTTCTCTCTCATGTCCTCTGCACTATTAAAGAGACTTATCTTGAACAACCAGCTTAAATTGGGATCTTCTCTTCAACAGTTTATCACAAATAGACAGATTAAAATGATTCCTAACATGCTCTAGGTAGACATTAGGTGTAGTGAAAGACATCTGTCAAAATCTTTGTTTGGGATTATTTTAAAGAAAAAAAAGAAATCATTCACATCATGGTAGCCATGGGCAAATGTAGAATTCTAGCAAAATGAAGCAGAAATATTAATATCAGAAAGGATAAGAACATAAGAAGTGTCGTACTGGGTCAGACCAGTGGTCCATCGAGCACAGCATCCTGCCTCCGACAATGGCCAGTCACGGGGACTTGGGAGAAGTACCCAACAGGTACTCCTGCTCACCTAACCACCTTCGACCCTTCTCCCTGATTGTAACCAAGCCAAGCACACGCACCTGAGACTTCGCATCCGCCTGAATGGTTGTTTGTCTTCTCCCCTATCTCTCCCACTGTCCCCTCTCTGGCTAATAGCTGCCAATGGAACTATCTTCCAGAAACTTGTCCAAACCTCTTTTAAACTCAGCTATACTGCTGGCCTTGACCGCCTCCCCTGAAGCCTGTCTAGCATTATTAGGAAGAACAGCATAGTGAAATGACCAAGTCATTAAAGGAAGGTTGTTCTAATCAAGACTGACAAATTGTAAGGCGTAAGTTTTGCTCTTTCCTGAAGTTTCCCTAGAAAGTCAGTAAGAGACTGAATAGATGGATCATCAGGGAAAGTATAAATTGAACAAAGTTTTCATGAAGGAGAAATGTTGATGATGGAATTGACACAATCTTCAGTTTTCAATTGAAAATCCTTGAGCCCTCTAATATTCTTAACAACTGTGCAAGCGCTTAGGTAAAAGTAATCAGGATCCAACTGACCTTGGCCTTTGCTTGCTGACACTAGCTGTGAATCAGAGGAAACAAAGTCTTTCTTAGGTAGAGAAAATTACAGCTTGCCCACTTGTAGAGATTCAAACTTTAGCCCATTTTAGCTAGACTAATATTACAAGGGCTATCAGTCTTCAGAAACATAAGGTGATCATTACTTGCCACCAGGAAGAAATTTGCTTTCCATGAAAAAGTATTTCAGATTAGGGGGCTACTATAAATCTTATAATGAAACTTCTCTGTAAGGTAACTGAAGGAGTAACCTGGGGATGGCAGATGCAGAGCAGATGCAGAGCAGATGCTCTAGAGCGTCTGATAGCCTGGGTTTCTGGTAAATTCCCTTAGTGTTCCATTTTCTAAAGATAAATTCACTGTTAATTCTATGGGGAGTAAATACATATTCCCTAATTACAAATGTACCCAAGAAAAATCCTGTGTGGAGAACCTTGGTGTCTCCTTCCCCATAGCACTCCTCTATGGTCTACAGGTAACAGAATAGCAACACAGGCTTGAGCATGGCGCCTGGATGTTTGAAAACTGCATTCTAAAAGGATGCATAGCCATTTACTAAAGATTCCCCAATCTAAATGCAAATGTGAACAAGAAGAGATGAATCCTGCCATAACTGCTTAAGGCTATGGTTGCAGCCACATGAGCTGTCTTGGACAGGCTATGATGCCTTGGGCAGTCAGATCACACGATTCAGTACACATGTGGCCAGTGGCTTCCAGACCATTACCACCTGCAAGCCTCGCTCCTGGCGCATGTCTGCCCCCGGAAAGGTGCAGAACTGATTCGGATGGTTCGCCCCTGGAGGCTGATGGATCCAGATCGGTTCTGGAAGGCTCTGGGTGAGTTTCCCTCTGACCTCGACAACTGTTCCATCGATGACCTCGTCTTGTTATGGAATACCTTGCTGACGGAGGCCATTGATCGGACAGCTCCTAGCTGCCCAGGTGACAGCTCCGCAGGCTTCCTTGGTTTTGCAAGGAACTGCGGGAACTGAAGCGAGAAGGGCGGTATTTGGAGCAACGGTGGTGTCGTTCGTGTGCTGAAACTGACAGATTGCGTTGTAGAGCCAGTTTACGAGCCTATGCCGTAGCTATGCGGGCAGCAAAATGGAGTTTTTTGCTACCCTCATAGCATCCACTAAATCCTGTCCAGTGGAGCTTTTCTGGGTGGTGCGGGGGCTGGTCAGTCCAGCCTCCCGCCACCTTGGAGTGGAGTCATCTACTGCTCACTGTGACATGTTTGTGGATTATTTTGTGGATAAAATCGCTCAGATTCACCACGACTTTGATGCCGCAATTAATACATATGGGGAACTGGAGGTTATGGAAACCTCGTTTTGTCTGTTTTTGTGGGATCAATCTCAGTCGGTGACACCCGCCGATGCGGTTGGTGTTCTTGAGGCTAAGGGCCACATTTTGTGAATTAGATCCTTGCCTGTCCTGGTTGATTCAATCTTGCCAGGAGACAATGGGGCCGTTGCTGGCTGGGGTGGTCAACACCTCCCTTTGGGAGGGCAGAGTGCCAGGTTGTCTCAAAGAGACAGTGGTTTGGCCTCTGCTCAAGAAACCATCGCTTGATGTTGACTCCCTTGTCAGCTATCGGCCTGTCTCTAACCTTCCCTTTTTAGTGATCACTCAGTGATGTGATCAGGAGGTTTGGCATGCGGTGTTATCAATATGCTGATGACACCCAGCTGTATCTCTCTTTTTCAACAGACCCAGACCCTGCAGTCTCTGTGCTTACTCTGTGTTTGAAGGCTGTGGGAGACTGGATGAGGACTAACTGACTGAGGCTGAATTCTGACAAGACGGAGGTGATGTTGGTGGGTAAGGTGATGGAGATGGTGTCCCCCATTATTGTCGGGGTCTGCTCTCCATTGGTACCCCAGGTATGGAGTCTGGGGGTGCTCCTCGACGCACAGCTCCATGATGCTCAGGTGGAGGTTGTGGCGAGGAGTACCTTTAGCCAATTACATCTGGTGCGATGGCTTTGGCCGTTTGTCTTAGGCTCTGACCTGGCCACCATCATCCATGCTTTCATCACCTCCAGATTGGACTATTGTAACGCACTCTATGTGGGGCATAGCTCAGAAACTGCAGTTGGTGCAGAATGCAGAAGCCCGTCTTCTGGTAGGACTGGGCTGCCGGGAGCATATTACACCAGTGCTCCGCTCTCTGCACTGGCTGCTGGTGGTTTTCTGGGCCTGATTCAAGGTGTTGGTTTTGGCCCTACCTATCTGAGGGACCGCCTCACCCCCCACATGCTGGACCAACCCCTGCTGTCATCTTGGGGTGCCCTGCTCGAGGTCCCCCGAGTCTTCCAGGGGGGTCACGCAGGGAGGGCGTTTTCAGTGGTCGCAGCATGGCTGTGGAACTCCCTTCCAGTGGAGGCCCGGTTGGCCCCCAAACTCCCCTCTTTTCGGAGAAGTTGTAAGACCTGGCTGTTTCGCCAGGTATTTGGTGGGGGAGATGGGTGAGGGGGTGGGTTGTTGGGTAGGGGTTATTTTTCTTTTTGTCCTCCTTTTAGTTGTTTTTGAATTGTTGTTTTAATGTTTTGCAATGTTTTAATGTTTTGCAAATTGTAAGCTGCCCTGAGCTCTGTGGCAGGAGGGGCGGGGTAGCAAAATTTTTAAAATATTTAAAAATGTTCCCCCCACTGCGAGGTGAGCAGCTGTCTTCTATGCAATGCATCCTCGGGAAAGGGCCTAGGATGCATTGCGTAGCAGCCTTACCCCTAAATACGTAAAAGCCAACCCCCAAATAGGGTAAGGCTGCCCAAGGTGTGGTAGCCCAAGTGCCCAAGCCCATTCTGCCCTACCATTTGGCAAAGCTCCACAGCAGGGCTTTGAGCAGTGAGCACTGTTGCCCATCACGTGTAGCCATGCTGGGGGCTGGATTGTCATCAGACTGAGGGAGGTGGGGCAGGGTCAAGCACCTCTTTGTGTGGCCGGCACCTCGGCCCGCCTCAACCGTGGTGGGAACTCAGACAGTGGCCCAGCCACACAGCTTAATCACAGGTGGACTGACTGTCTGCCTTGCTCTGCTGGCCCTGCAGTGTGGCGGCAGCGCTTGCGTGCCATAAGGCCACACAAAGATCGGACCCTCCGCAGCTCATGTGGCTGCATTCTGTTATTGGCCACTGTTGGGACAGTGCACTAGGCAAGATGGACAATTTGTCTGACCAAGTATGGCATCTTTTATGTAAAACAAAATAAATAAATAAAAATATAAAATAAGCAGCAATGTCTGCCAGTGAAACCACTCGGTACCCTCTTTCATAAAAAGCCAAAAAAACCTTATGCCAGCCCTGTAAGTATTTTTACAGGTTGATTTTTTAAATACTGACTTCAACAAGATAAGCAAGTGATGGCTTGTGATAGCTGCTTGGCTTTTTGTTCTATTTATATGAAAATATTTATGCTCTGGCACAAAGACACAATTGACACAACAAGACACGAACCAAACAACAGCTGCTACTGTGTGTAACCTTTAAAATCCATAGCATTAGTTCTATCCAGTTCATTCCAGAAAGGTTGGTCATTCCTTGATGCTGAATGAGAAATGACTTTTGAAGCTACCAGTTGCAGCTAGCTTCCAAATACATTGTAGCTTCAGGCAAATTTATGAATCAGTAGAAATTGTATTTTAAGTCAAGCAGCTACTTACTGGTACTCACAGAAAGGGCCTTTTTTACATGGCCCCTGCAGGTTGGGGGGTCGGTGGGTGGGCGAGGCGTGCACATGGCTGTACATGCATCCCCACGCACAGAGCAACCACCGTTTCCCCCGGTTGCTCCGTGCATGTTGATGAGTGGGGATGCGTGTTAGGCAAGAGCATGCATGCACCCCCATTCTCTGTGCACGTGCCGTGTCCTTCACACGGGCCTCTCCCACTCATGAACATGAAGATTATTGTAATTGTTGTTTTCATTATTGTTATTGCAATAACAGAAATTATAAATAACAATAATGAAAATAGAAATGAAAATGAAATTTTATTTTTTAAATAAAGGGGAAACAAACTGAAAAATGTATTTCTGACAATAACGTTTTTGTTTCTTATTCAATTCTGATAACACTCGGGGAGATTGTACCCTCGATTGAGGGCACTATGTGTACCAAATTTCAAAATGATTAGATAAAGGGAACCAATTTTAGAAGCAATTGAACATTGTACTTTTAAGAAAGGCTCCATACACATTCACAACTACTTCTTTATCTGTCATTCAATTTGCATGAAACCTGTGACTATGATGTCCCTCCACAAGCTTAATACTCCTGACAATTTTCAGAAAGATTGAATAAAGGGTCCTGATGGTATAAGCCAAGAAAGTGTACCTGAGTTCTCGCATCCTCATGAATGCCGCATCCCTTATCTCTCCCTCTGTTCCCTCTTCCCTGTCTCCCCTCCCCCTGTCCTTAGATTGTAAGCTCTCGGGCAGGGACCGTGTCCATCTTATTTTTTCTAAAGCACCAGGTACATTGCTGGTGCTATATAAATACTTATTATAATAATAATTAATAATAATTAATTAATTAATTACATTTCCAGCTGTAACATTTGTATATTCCATTCTTTTTACAAGATATTTGGCAGGAATGTATCACATACCTTTGCTGTCATTTCAGCCAAACTACAGGACAATTATATAAAGGGACCCAATTTTATAAGCAACTGATGTTGTCCCTGTGAAAGGATTAATCACTTAATAACTTTAGGCAATAACAACCGTAAATGCCATACCTTATCAAAAGAATTGAATCATCAGCCCTTTCTGCTTGAGAACCTCATAATATGTCAACAGATATGTCAACAGAGCTTCCTTTTACAATCTGTAGTACTGCCAGGTTAGAAACAGGTGCATCTGTTATTGTGGTAAGTTTTCAGTTATTGCAGGGAAGAAAAGCTTCTCTCAGCCAATCCTGTAGTCACTGGAATGGTTAAGTAAAGCATGTATAGTTCTGACAGATTTGGAAGAGTATCACACAGTGCTGTTATATGAAAGAATTTCAGTCTTTTTTCAAGTTGGGTGGGCTCCTCTTCCGCATTACTCTTGTCACCATTGCTATCTTCACATCTGGGGGAAAATTATTTCAGAGTGCAAATTTTCTTGAACAATACTGTAAGTGGTTCCCCCTCTTTAGTACAGACACTCTGGATTTAGCCATTGCCATATGATATGTAAAGTTTTTCGATTGAAGAAGTTTGGACAGGTGGTTTGTATGCATTAGCACTCTCCACATAAAAAGCATGCAGTACAGAAAGTTGAAGTCTTCCACATTTCTGAGAAGTGCATAAGGTTCAGGTCCAGCTTTCAAACACTCATCATGTGCGCTTTCATTCAGAGCTTGAACCATTTCATCAAAATTGTCCAAAACAGCTTCAACTCAACAGTTTCAACGAGTGTCACTGAGTGATTTAAGAGTAATTGGTCCCCCAGAAAAAAAACTTTTGTGACATCATCTTTTCAAAAACAACATGTCTCTTCGCACTTGCTTCATTGAAATTTTTTAGCATCTGAAGAATTCCAAAAGCATTTCTGGCAACTGGTTTGGAGGAGATCATGTCTACTATGCACAGATTTAATACATGAGCATAGCAGTGCACGTACAAAGCTAGAGAAGTTTAATTAAGTATCCGTGTCACCACACCTTTAGAGGGTCCTCTCAGTTTGAAACCATCATAGCACTGACCTCCTAGAGCTGAAATAACTAGTCCCAAGGCTGATAATGTACTCTTGATCTGCATGGCAAGTGAAGCACTGTCTGTACGCTGCATCTTGTAGAAGTCAATATACCACTCTTCTATTTCAAATGACTGATTTACGTAGCACACTATGAGAGCAACTTGTTCATGTTTTGAAAGATCCATTGTTTCATCTACTATGATGGAAAACACTCCAGCTTCTTTGACTTCAGTTATGATCAAATCTAGCATTTGTGAAGCCATAATCTCAATTATTTCATTCTGACATGACCTGTGTAGGTGAAGTACTTCTGTGTAGGTAGGAGAAGTACTTCTCTCGTTTAAGCATAATTGTTGAATCAGCTTGTTGTCTGTACTACACGGTTTCATCAAATCCCACAAATTGCCTTGATTTCTGTAATCCATTCCTTCATCTTGTCCCCTTGAAGGTATACCGTGGTGAGCGCAAAATGAAGTACTCCATATTACAGTTTCAAAATATGCTCAGTTGCCCTCCACTGCTTTTTTCATTTGATTTGTCAAGCTGGGACACAGCACTCCCTGTTTTGCAGGACTGCATTCTACCCTTCCATTTAGCAACAGCTTCAAGATGGGATTCCCACTTGGAATGTTCGTGAAATCTTTTGTTTGCTTTCTTCCATGATTTAAAACCAGAGGTTCAAAATGATGGTTCACTGTTTCGCCCATTGCCAAATGCTTGACAATAAAAGCAGAAAGCTTTGTCATCACAGACACTATATTCAAGCCACTTGTACAAGAACTGGTGAGGTTGCAGCTCGTCTGCATACGCTCCCAGCATCCTCGGCTGTCATCGCTCGAGGACACCACGACTCTCCTGGGGCTTGGCCTTCCTGCCGCCCCAAGCTCCACCGACCAGCGGGCCTAAAGGCGCGCGCCTTACAGGTACTTTTCTCCATTTCTTTTCTACTGTACTTCCCCCTCCTATCTTACTCACTAACATGTCTGCCCTATTTTCTCGCCTTTTCTTTCCCTCCTCTCCTTCTCCTCTTCCTGTCCATCTTTTTCTTCCTCTACTTTTCTCCTCCCAGCTTCTTCCTCCCCCCAACCGATCACCACTCTCTAACCTCCCCCATACATCCTTTGCTCCCTTGGCTACTTTCTCTCATTGCTCCCCTTCCACTCCTGTCTCTAGCCTTCCTCGATGCTCCCCTTCTCCCAATCTTATCCCTATTCCTCCTGTCTCTAGCCTACCACGACGCTCCCCTTCTCCCAATCTTATCCCTATTCCTTGCCTCCCCCCTCATCAACTACCATTTTTCTGCTCCCTCTGGAACTGTCGCTCATCTATCAGTAAAGCTCCCTATATCCATGATCTTTTCCTCTCTCGCTCCCTCCAGCTCCTTGCCCTTACTGAAACTTGGATCACTCCCTCGGACTCTGTCACGCCTGCTACCCTCTCCTGTGGGGGTCTCTCCTTCTCTCACCAACCCCGCCCTGAAGGACGGGGTGGTGGGGTGGGCCTCCTTCTTGCTAAATCCTGTCAGTTCCAACCAATTTCTCCTCCCCCCTCTCTCTCCTTCCATACCTTTGAGGCTCACTCCGTGCGCCTCTACTCCCCCCTCCATCTACGTGTTGCTGTCATCTACCGTCCCCCTGGTCCTCTCTCTTCCTTTCTTTCTGACTTTGAGTCCTGGCTCACTTTCTTCCTCTCTGTTGATATCCCCACTCTCATCCTTGGTGACTTCAACATTCATGTTGATGACCCATCTCAGCCCTCAGTCTCTCGCTTCCTCTCCCTAGCCTCCTCCTTCAACCTCCACCTTTGGACCAACTCCCCCACCCATACTAATGGCCATTCTCTTGATCTTGTCCTCTCTAGAAACTGCTCTGTCGCTGATCTCTCCTTCGATCCTCATCCTATATCAGACCACTTCCTTGCCTCTTTCAACATTTCCCACTGTCCCCCCTCCTCTTCCCCTTCTCTACGCCCCTTCCGTGACCTTCAAGCTATTGATCCCCTGGACTTTGCCTCCTCTCTCTCTCCCCTTCTTCCTACAGTCTTCTCTTCCTCCTCCCCTGACTCCGCTGTCTCTGCTCTCAACGCCTCTCTCTCCTCCACACTTGACTCCCATGCCCCTCTCTCTTCCCGCCCTGCCTTCTCCCACAACCCCCGTCCTTGGCTCACCCCTAGTATCCGCCACCTCCGTTCTTGCACTCGTGCTGCTGAACGACTCTGGCGCAAATCCCATTCTCACGCTGACTTCCTTCACTTCAAATTCTGTCTCTCCACCCTTACTTCTGCTATCTCCCTTGCTAGACAACACTACTATGCCTCCCGCATTGAGTCCTGTTCTCGGGACCCTCGCCGCCTGTTCTCTACCTTTGACTCCCTCCTCAAGCCTCCCTGTCCTCCCCCTCCTTCTTCCCTTTCTGCTCAGGATCTTGCCTCCTTCTTCACCTCCAAGATAGACAAGATCCGCCTCGACATCGCTTCCCACTCCTCTCTTCCCACTCCCACCCCTCTCCCTCCTCCCCCTCCTTCTCTCATGTCCTCCTTCTCCCCTGCCTCCCTTAAGGAAATCTCCTCTCTGCTCTCCTCCTCCAACCCTTCCACTTGCCCCCTTGATCCCATTCCTTCCCGCCTCCTCACCTCCATTACTCCCACTGTCGCCCCTTCCTTCCTGCACATCATCAACCTCTCCCTCTCTACTGGCTCTTTCCCTTCTGCCTTCAAACATGCCACAGTCTCTCCTATTCTCAAAAAGTCCACTCTTGACCCCTCTGACCCTTCTAGCTATCGTCCTGTCTCACTCCTTCCTTTTGCTTCCAAGCTGCTTGAACGTGTTGTCTACTCCCGCTGCCTTGACTTCCTATCCTCCAACTCCTCCCTTGACCCCCTCCAATCTGGCTTCCGCCCCCTTCATTCTACTGAAACTGCTCTCGCTAAGATCACCAACGATCTTCTGGTGGCTAAATCTAAACGTCTCTATTCCATTCTTGTCCTCCTTGATCTCTCTGCTGCCTTCGATACTGTTGACCACTCACTCTTGCTGGATTCCCTTCACTCCCTTGGCTTTTGTGGCTCTGTCCATAACTGGTTCTCCTCCTACCTCTCTGACCGCTCCTTTAATGTGTCTCTCTCCAACTCCACCTCCTCCTCCTTCCCCCTCTCAGTTGGTGTTCCTCAAGGCTCTGTTCTTGGCCCTCTCCTCTTCTCGATCTATACCTCATCCTTAGGCAAACTCATTGCCTCCCATGGCTTCCAATACCACCTCTATGCTGATGACACTCAACTCTATCTCTCTACTCCCTCTCTCTCTCCCTCTGTTCAAGCTCGTCTCATCAACTGTCTCTCTGACATCTCTACCTGGATGTCTCAACGTCAACTCAAACTCAACATGGCTAAAACTGAACTCCTTATCTTCCCCCCTCATCCTTCCTCTCCTTCCTCACTGTCAATAACTATTGATGGAGTCACCATCCTGCCTGTCCCCCAAGCCCGTAGCCTAGGCTTCATCTTTGACTCAGCCCTTTCTTTTAAACCCTACATTGACTCTGTTGCTAAATCCTGTCGCTTCTCCCTCCATAACATTGCTAAGATTCGCCCTTTTCTCTCTGTCTCGTCTGCCAAAACTCTTGTTCATGCTCTGGTCATCTCTCGCCTCAATTACTGTAACCTCCTTCTCACTGGCCTTCCCCGGTCTCACCTTTCTCCCCTCATCTCTGTCCAAAACTCTGCTGCCAGGGTCATCTACCTCGCCAGTCGCTTCGACCATGTGCAGCCCCTCCTCTCTTCGCTTCACTGGCTTCCCCTTCCTGAACGAATCCTGCACAAGCTCCTAGTCTTCACCTATAAAGCTCTTCACAACCTTGCTCCCCCCTACCTCTCTGCACTTATCGCCCTCCATACTCCAGCCCGTGCACTTCGCTCCTCCTCTGTCCCTTCTCTCACCCTTCCACGCCTTCCCTGCTCCCCTAAGCGCCTTCGTCCCTTCTCACTTGCTGCCCCCCATGCCTGGAACTCCCTCCCTGTCCACATCCGCCTTGCCCCCTCCCTTCATACCTTCAAATCTCTCCTTAAAACTCACCTCTTTCGCTCTGCTCTGTCTGACTCTTTATCCTGCTGAGCCACTATTCCTATACCTACGATCGGTTTACCCTTATCCTTGCAACATGGACCTGCCTGCTGTCATTCTCATCGTAACCAAGCCAAGTACGTGCACTTGAGACCTCGCATCTTCATGAATGTTAGACCCCTTGTCTCTCCCTCTGTTCCCCTTCCTAAGTCTCTCCCCCAGCTCCTGTCTCTCAGATTGTAAGCCCTAGGGGCAGGGACCGTGTCTATTTTATGACTTTGTAAAGTGCCAGGTACACTGCTGGTGCTATATAAATGTTTGTTAATAATAATAATAATAATACTCATTGTACCACTGTTGCCTGAATTTCCTGATTTTGTTCCCACAGGCACTGACTGGGAAATCAATTACTGACTGATACGGGCCTTCTTCAATATGTTCTGAAACTGTGTCTGATCTAGAGCAAGGGTCTCTTTTACTGAAAGCTGCACTGACCTCTGCCTGAGTGTTTGAATTGGAATCCTGAGTATCACTGGCACTCTAATAGCTGCTTCTGGTAACAGAATTCTGAAGTCCAGAAGAGTCAGGTTCAATTCCAACCTAAACATAACAATGCAGAGTGCGCAGCAACAAACCAAGCACCCCAAACCACATGAGAAGGCAAATCTGGCATCCCCCCTCCCCAACCCTAAAAACATCAGAGCCTAAAATACAACCTAAAATACAAACCAATAACACCCCCTTCCCATCCCTACTCCCCCTCGCCAAATGCCTGATGGAACAGCCAGGTTTTGCAGTTCTCACGGGAGGCTGGGAGGTTTGGGGCTAGCCGTGCCCCTACCGGGAGGGAGTTTCAGAGGTGCAGCACAGCCACCGAGAACGCCCTGTCCTTTGTGGCCCCCCAGGAAACCCGGGGGACCTCCAGCAGTGTGCCCCCAGATGACTGCAGGGGCCGATCCAGGACCCGGGAAGTGAGGTGGTCTTGCAGATAAACAGGGCCCAAACCGTGTAAGACTTTATAGGTTAAAACCAACACTTTGAATTGGGCCCTGAACACTATTGGCAGTCAGTGCAGAGATTGGAGCACTGGTGTAATGTGCTCTCGGTGACCCAGTCCCACCAGGAGCTGGGCTGCCGCATTCTGCACCAGCTGCAGCTTCCGAGCCGTCACCATAGGTAGCCCCACGTAGAGTACGTTGCAATAGTCTAATCGAGAGGTAATAAAGGCATGGATGCTCGTGGCCAAGTCCGGAACCGAAACCAGTGGCCAAAGCCACTGCACCAGATATAATTGGCGAAAGGCACTCCTCGCCACAGCCTCCACCTGAAGATCCAGGCAGAGCTGCGCATCAAGGAGCACCCCCAGGTTACGCACTTGGGACATCAGCGGAGGGCAAACCCCATCAATCGATGGCGCTGTCAACTCTGCTAACCTACCCACTAACATCACCTCCATCTTGTCAGGATTCAGTCGCAGTTGGTTAGCCCTCATCCAGTCCCCCACAGCTGCCAAACACTGGGTAAGCACCACAGGCCTACCTACCTTAGTCTGTCTCTAGCCGTAACTGCCTAGTGAGGGCACCAATGGAACTTCGCCTGCTTCGGGGCTGGACTCAGCCTCCGCTTCACTCGTCCCCACACCAGCACTCCAGGCCCATGCTTGTCCTCACCATTGGTGATCTGCTCTCACTCTCCTCCCTCCAGGCTCCCATCACTTCAGCTATGCTGTGCTGCCGCTGCCTGTTCCCACAAGGCAGCTTGCCATGGCTCAAAAAAGTGAGTCACTCACGGTGCCTTTACCAGCCCCACCCTTCTGGTGCATGTGCTACAAGAGTGGAGTAGGAGGAATGAGTCTGTCCAGGAGGACTGTGTATGCCATGATACCAGGCGCTGAAGGATGGGGGAGGGGAACAGGCTGGTGATCAGTGGGTGTGGGGCTCAAAAATCTGGGGAGGGCACTCGCCCCCCCATACCCTTCCTACACGTCACACATGAGTGCCTCCACACACACACCATAGAGTTGTGGGCAATCACCCGATGCTCTAGACTGGCATCCGCAACCCTATGATATTGCCCAGGGCAACAGCCAGCTGGAAGCGAAGCTGCAGCATGGGACCAGCATCAGATGGACAGCTGCTCTGCTTCAGGCCAGTGTCCTAGGTTTTGCCAGCCTGCTACACTAATAGAACTCCAGGATGTTCCAGAGCGTCACCGGCAGGACTGCCCTGGAGCAGGTGCAGCGTGCTCCACTTCAACATCTAACTGAAGGGTCACCTGGGGGTAAATCAGGCAGGTGTGGCCAGCACTGAAACAAACCGTCCATCTGAAAACGCCTGTTGTCACCATCAACCTTCCCTGCCCTCCAAAAATACAATTTTATTTTATATACAGTTCTTGATCTTACATATCCCTTTGCACTTATAGGGGATTTTATGCTCTGCACCGTGAGTTTAATATGATAGCTGTGAGTTCTTGTTAAAAAAACAATACAACTTGGGGGCGCTAGTGAGCATGCGCAAGGAGTAGCTGTGCTGGACTCGCACTCCTCCGAGCAAACTTAGCGCAGACTTATATTTGCATATTTGAGTACCCCCTAATGTTGCTGATGTTCTCTGTAAAAGAGCAAAGAAGGAGAAAAGACCAGAAAGGTCTGGAGAAAACCTCGATGCAACGCTTCATTGAGCTAAGAAAGCTGATTGGGCCTGATGTGGGAGAGAACTTGAGGTGCAGAAAATTGCTCTGGAGGAGGAAGAGACTGGCCTGACCAGAGCAGACCACATTCTACAAATTACCAGCATGTTCAAAAGATATTTAAAAAGATTTGGAGCTGGCTAGAGTGGAACGGGTCAGTATGCTCCAAGAAATGAAAAATATGAGATTTCAGATGACTCCTGGAGGTTCTGCATTGTAGGTGGATGGCCATGGAAAGGACGGCATTCTCGGCAGTCACACCAGTGCTGTGAAACTCACTCCCGGTGGGTGTCCATCTCAGCCTGGATCTTCTCACCTTCCGGAGGTATTGTGAGGTTTGGCTCTTCCACCAGGCATTTGGTGACAGGGATGGATAGGGGGTTGGAGGAAGGAGTTCTGGTTTTTTTGTTAATATTTCATCGGTGCACTATTGGTCTGGTTTTTGTCTTTTTATTGTTTCAGTTGACTATGTTTGTATTTTATTGTATTGTTCTTTGTGAGTGGCTCTGAGTTTCCAGAGGCAGGAGGGGCAGGATAGAAACATTAATAATAATCCACTCTCAGTCTTCTCTTTTCCAAACTGAAGAGCCCTAACCTATCAAGCCTTTCTTTGTACAGAAGCTTTTCCAAACCTTTGATCATTTCGGTTGCCCATCTCTGCACCGTTTCAAGTTCTACTATATCTTTTTTGAGATTGGGTGATCAGAATTGCACAGTACTCAAGGTGCGGTCACACCAATGGTTTATATAGGGTCATTATGATATTATAAGTGTTATTCTTTATCCCTTTCCAAATAATTCCTAACTTTCTGTTTGTTTTTTTGACCACCGCTGCACATTGGCCCTTTTTACACGGGCCATGGCGCGGGGGTGTGTGTGGTGTCGGTGTGCACCACAGTCTGTGTGCACTGGGTGGGAGGAGGGTGTAGACGGGCACACACCCATCTACACCCTCCCCATCACCACACACAGAGCAACTTCCGGTTTTGCCAGTTGCTTCGTGCGTGGGGGATGGGTTTAGATGGGTGTGCCTGGGAGCACACACACACCCACGGCACAGTTTAGACGAGACTCACCCATGCATGAACACCCAGATTTCTGGGTGTTTGTGCGTGGGTGTCGCCCGTGTAAAAAGGACCATTGAGCTGAGGATTTCAATGTATCGTCCACAATGACTCCAAGGTCCTTTTCCTGAGTGGTTACTCCTAATTTAGAATTCAGGTTGACTCATCAGTATTTGTAAATTCCATAAAGAGAAGCTACAATCAAATCTTGATTATCCAGATTCTAGTTAACAAAAACATTCAATTATTTGAAGGATGTATATGATTTATGAAAACCTCAAGTTCTACGGTGCTTCTATACTCCTCTGAAGCAGAAATCTGGTTCTATAGAGCCTGTAAAATTCTTAATTGAACTCTAATCAGCAGGCAGAACATACAAGCCGCTCTGACTCATTGCACAACTTATACAGTATTTGCTCATTGCACTCTTCAAATTACTTGGATTGTTCAAATAAGACCTTTGGGACACATTTCTAAGATGGCTGATTGAAATGTTACAGTAGCAATACTGCTATCGCCCTTGTCCATGATTTCCTGCTTAATTAACCTGAAAGTGGAGGCACTGCAGAAATTTTAGTACAAAAAACCAAGATATAAGTCAGAGCTGCAATGTCTGTCTGGAACTAGAGCAAAACACAGCAAATATTTTGGTAAGCTCGGAGTCCGAGCCTCAAGTCATTCACCTATATCTACCTGCCAGGACAAAAAAAAAAAAAGGTAACTACATGTGTTTACTACATGGTTTCCTTAAGCAGAATTCAGTATTTAAATATATATGTCTGTGCATGAGCTGTATGCAAATGTGATATTATAGCACTGGACATAATACTCTAAGAGGCTGATCCAAGGTACACACATGCACCAAATGGAGAACTTGTATGCACTGTGTGTGCGTAGTATGCATGAATGTATTTTAATGCATTTTGATGTTTTAAACTTTTTTATGCAGATTGTGAGCTGCCCTGAGCCTTGTGGGAAGGGCAGCATAAAAATTTAGAAAATAAATAAATGAATGAATTAATCCTGAATGGTGCACGAACTTCCTGCACTTTGTGTATTCACATCCGACATGCATACAACCGGTGCATAGTGCATGCATACGTCTCGGATTGGGTGTTAAAGCAGGGGTGGGAACCCAATGGCCAAAGCTCCCAACAGTCCCTATTCAAGAGGGACAATCCTTCATTGGGTGCTGAATCCCACTGTCCCTCTTCAGGGTCAAAGTCCTTCTTTCAGTAGAGACAAACGAGAAGACCAGCATTCAATCATCAGGCACCTCTTTCCTGGTTGCCTCCTAAGAAAGGCACTTGAGAGGATATTGGGAAGATGATGCACCGACAAGAAACTAAATAGAATGATATGCAGGAGAGTTTGGTCGCATTCACATGAGAGCACACCAGACTCTTCTCCTCAGTGTATTATTTGATGCAGAATTTTGCATTCCCACATTTTAACCCTTCACATGCTCCTATCCCTTGCTTCAAAAGTTTCCTTTGGCTTTCAAATTTACCACAGTAGGGCCATGGCTGATAATAGATGTTCCACAATTAGGTATTTTTTGTTTTTCTTATCAGCAATATATTGTTCCAACTAGGAGGCAATGAGGATTCATCGGCTGAGGGGGGAAATTGACTGAGTTTTCCTGCACAGCAGTTAAGACTGGCTGATATACAAAAATTAATCCGTTCGCACATTTAGGGAAACGCGGGTGAGAAATTTACGCCCTTTTCATGGATGCATGGAGGGGATGGGTGGGCAGCGTGGTGGGTGGGCGGTGCGTGGGGGTGCATTCCCATTAACCCACACCCACCTCCACCCATCTCCATGCACAGAGCATTGGGCATTGATGCCCGTTGCTCCATGCGTGGGTGATGGGTGGAGGTGGGTGGAGCGCGGGAGCATGCACGCACCCCCACCCACGGCATTCCCAAAGGCACCCACCAATCCACCATGGTATTCGCATGGGTGCTGCTGGCATCCATGTGAAAATGGTCGTAGCCCAATTGTCAACCTTGACTTTTCTGGCTTAATTTTTAGCACTTCTCCCGTATTACAGCTGGTCCATCTCCCGTCATAAATCTTTCACATGATCAACACTAAGGAGGGGAAATTTTTTCTGCTGAGCTAACCATCTTGTTGAATGCAGCCTTTGTCTCTTTTGATGCACTTGGAATGTTGGGAGGTGTGCGTGTGTGAGGGGGTGGGACTTATTGGCTTAGGGGGCAAACTTAGCCCTCTTTGGTTGCTCTAAATGTTGGAGGGTATTCCTGTGGCCCAAATCTGGCTCATGACTGTTTTTTACTTGGTGTCTTTAATTCCTGCTAGTTCATGGACCTAGTCCCTTACCCTCAAGCATTAAAGGGGTGAGAGTTCAGGGGAAGGGAGCAGAGATGAGGGATGTATTTGCAGGATAGAGAATGGATCCATGACAAAGGTCCATGAACTGGACCCTTCCCTTCCTTTCCCCATTCTCAACACACCCCTTAAAAGCCCTCATCCCCAAATCCTATTCAGCTCATGGAGCATGTTCTAATTTTTGAAGTAACCTACAGAAGGGAAGGGTTCCCCCACTCCTGGCCGACATAAACTGAACTGACATTAAATTGGCACGATTTCACCCAAAAGGGCAGCAAGACATTCTGTTTCTTACAATTTAAAAACCTTCCAGTCTGTTGGCTGCATTGTTTTACTTTATCATGAGATAACGTGCACTTCACACTAATATTTTTAACTTTGCATTCAGACCTTCAGTAGGTGATATATTGAATCAGTAGATGATTGCTAACTTTGGTTTACTATAATAACTATCTGATGCAGCCGCTGACATATTTCATTAAGTTACTGCTATATCTGGCTCACCAAGTATGTATCTGAATCTCTAGGTAATAGATCTTGTTCAATCTATAGTATAACTTAACAGATTTGATCAATTTTTTTCCACTGACTGCTTGTCACCCCACCACACTGGTGATTTTTCTACTTCAGAATGAATTACTCAAACAACATTAGTATGTATTTTTCCAAGGCACAGTATTATTAATTTGGTGCTTAATATAGCTTTCTGTATTTTAATATATCACAGGATAGGTCTGCAATCTTTAAAAATGTGATGATGGGTAATTTCAGACATAACGATACCACAGTCAACCACAGTGAATCCCCTATGGCGGCTGTTGGTCCCGTTATGTCTACTGGGATTCCCGCCAGATGTTCACCCCAGTGAATCACCAGCGGGAATCTCAATGACCACGCTTCCAGACCTCCAGCCGCCTGGAGGTCCGGAGACGTGGTGGGATTGGGCCCCAACTGTGGTTGGATTGGCCACGACTAGAATAGTGGCAGTAGCATACAAGTTAAGCAGATACCTAATGCAACCCCAGTATAAGCAGGTACAACTCTACCTATAAGACCTTTCTGAACAAGAATAGCATCTACAGTTATTTTAGCTAGAGGTGTGCACCCTTGTGTTGTTTTTTTTGGGTTTATCGTTATTCAAAAATGTCATTTTCATTATCGTTATTAATGACAATGTCGTTTTCATTATCATTATCAGCATCGGTATCAGTATCGGTACCATTTCAAACAAAGATTTTATTTTTGGTATCGGTATAATCTATTCCCGTGCACAACTAGTATCTATCTAAATCTAAGTAAGTAAGTAATAATTGATTGATGTTGTTTAACCCCAAGGGTTTTTACAACCATAATATAAATGAATAAATATAAATATAAAAGATAATAAAAATCAGAAAATACAACTTGAATATTATACAAACAACAACTTAGGCTTAGACTCATCTGCACAATGAATGTAAATAAATAGATAAATAAGTATTAAATCTATCGATTTATCCTATGTTGGAAAGTTCCATTGTAAGATCTACCAGAGAGTAAACCAATTTCAGGGAAGCTTATCTTGTTCCCTCTCTAAGTTTTGAGCACGGAGTTGCAAGGCTCTGTTACAAAATTTGGCAACCGCCCTGGATTTAGCTGAATCTACCGGATTAAATAAATCTGTTAAAATCCAAGTGTCCCCTACAATGGAAATAAGAAACTGGATAAATACTTAGACCTAAGTGGTTGGTAGGCCAGACAGGACAATATTACATGGTCCAGAGATTCAACCCTCCTAGAATCACAAAGCGTACAGACTCTATCCGTTCACGGGGTACCGTCATAATGGCCTTCTAAGATTGCGGAGGGAAAGACATTTCATGAAAGCAATCATACACTGAGAGTATAACCATGAAAAAAGATAACCAGAAGGATGTTGAGGGGTCAACAAACCTTTGTATAATGGTGCAATTGTTTGAGAGTTCAATAAAGAGTTCTTCTCTTGCGATGTTTGAACTCGGATACGTTGTTTAACCAAGGAGATCGCCTCTGGGAAATCCCTTGTCAGTAAATAGTCTCTAGAAAGGCCCAAGTTCCACGTCTATCTCCTTTTCCCATGGGGCCAGAAGATTATTCCCCATAGCTGCTAAAAGCAGGGGATTCTCTGTCTGTTTAAAAACTACTGTTTTTAACCAGAATTTTAGCAGACAAGTTTTTAGAACTGTACTTACTGGTAAACAACCAGCTTCGAGGCGTAACAGCACCAAGGGGGTTCCCCCTGTGGACTGCCAGTAAAGCTCAGAGAAACTTGCTCTGAACCAGTTCTAGCTTAATGAAGAACTTCAATCCCCCATACACACACACACACACACACACACACACACACACACACACACACACACACACACACCCTTTCTCTATATAATGTACAGGGGGGAGAAGGTAAAATGTAGGGTATGAGGATGGAAAGGTATTGGTAATACAATGAGGGATAGGGGGCATAGGGAGGATTTTTTGTGTGCAAGCACCAGAGTTGTGTAAATGCAACCTGACAAGCAGAGCTCTCTGTTAGGGGGACGAGGCTTGCAACGGACGTGACCACAGTCTTACACCAGTCGCGAGGGCATCACCCGCTGTCAAAAGGGTCCCTCAGGGTCTTAGATTGGCAGGAGGGACAGGCTACAAGAGCAAGCCCCAGCCGAAGATCATCACAGGGACTGGAGAACGGCGCGGTGCCCACACTAAGTCTCCCACTCACCCACATGTACCGGGGAAGGGAGTGAGAACTCAGTGGTGGCTCAGAGGGGGGAACAGGGAACCCAATACCCAGGGGACACAACCACAAGGAGGGGACAAGACACTCACACTAGGATGGAGGGGCTCGGGGAAACAGGGGCTAGGTAAACTCACACGTGCACATCAATCACTTTCTACGACAAAACACCCACCCACTCACTCACCTTCCGCGTGTCACACTCTCACTCCCTCGCACACCATCTGTCTCTTGCTCCACCGCACTCGCTCACAACAACACTCGGAGGCCAGTCTCACGGCATAAGGTCTGATCATCAGCAAAAGACATTACCTCTGCGGGGTTTAAATACCCCTCAACCTTACCAGTAAGCGCATGGAGTGCCGAGGTTCTGCTTCTGGGTTCGGGTCACACGTGCGCAGTGAGTTGCGAGTTGCCTGGTTACCCAGGGACGCTGCATTGTTTTGTGTGCGCCTGCGCTCTCCCGCTTTCAGCATGGGTGGGGGAGCGACCTGCTGTGTTGATACGAGGTGCCGCTGAGGTCAGAAGCCCCGGAGATGCTGACGCGCTCGAGCCCCTACCCTTCCTATTCTCCGGGACCTGACAGTACCCCCCCCTCCAAGGTGGCGGCCACTGCATTGATGAGGCCCAGGTTTAGAGGGGTACTGGGAGTGAAAGGCCTGAATGAGCTGAGGGGCGCAAACAGCAGAAGTGGGTTCCCAGGAGCGGTCCGAGGGCCCAAACCCCTTCCACTCCAAGAGGTAAAATAATCTACCTCGATGCCACCGGGAGTAGAGTATGGCCTCAACTTCATACTCAGGGGCAACATCTACGGACGGGGCCGAGGACAGTTCTGGGTTAGGTTGTGGGAACAATGGGAAACATGCTGCCTTCAGGAGGGAAACATTAAAGGAAGGGTGAATATGCAATGACGGAGGCAACTGAACCTGAAACGTGACTTCGTTAATCTTGTGGAAGATAGGGAATGGTCCTATAAATCTCACATCGAGTTTATTGGAGGGGCGGGGGGAAGGGTAATGTCGACGATCTACCCAAACTAAATCTCCCACCTTAAAATCCGGAGCTGGTCTATGATGGCGGTCAGTGTGTTGTTTATATTGTTGTCAAGCTGCGACTAAGGAACGTTGGGCTTGCCGATGGGCTAGCTGTATCAGCTGTGCTAGGGCCCCAGCCGCTGGGACGTTCACATCTGGGAGCTCAGGGAAACATAAACGCGGGTGGTAACCATATGTGACGAAGAAGGGGGATGCTCCAAGCTATGCGTTGGGGGCATTGTTGTATGCGAATTCAGCAATGGGGAGGTATTGGGCCCAATCATCCTGGAGATAGTCGCTATAGCAACGAAGGTACTATTCCAGGGTTTGGTTGACACATTCAACCTGGCCGTTTCCCTGCGGATGGTATGCCGTCGTTGAACTGAGGCGGACCTGTAACATAGAGAACAAGGCCTTCCAGAAGCATGACACAAATTGTACTCCCCTGTCCATTACAATTTCTACGGGAAGTCCGTGTAACTTGACAACGTTCTGCAAGACAAGCTGTGTGGTTTGGGCAGCAGTGGGGAGTCCCTGACAAGGAATGAAGTGTCCCAATTTGCGGAAATGGTCTATGATCACTAGAATAGTGATAAAGGAATTGGAGGGATGGAGTTTCACGATAAAATCCATACCGATATGCTTCCAGGGTCCTTGGGGCACATCGGAGAGTTGTAATAACCCCTGAGGGCGCTGACGTGGAACCTTGGTGCTGGCGCATACGGTGCACCCCCGACATATCTTTGAACATCAGTTCGTAATGAAGGCCACCAATAATGTCTTTGAAGGAGCTGGAGGGTGCCGCGTTGGCCCGGATGACCGGCCAGGGGGCATCATGATGGGCCCACAAGAGTCCCCGCCGTTCCAGTTCAGGAACTGCTATCTTCTCCAGAAAATAGAAAAGATCTTGCTTAGCTCGTAGGCGTGGGTCTCTCTGTAGCTCCGCATCCCCACTGGAACGAACACGGAGGCGTTCCAAGGATGGCTTCCGCGTTCCAGCAAAAATTCGTGGCGGCAACAGCAAGGACCCGCGGTCTTGACATCGGGACAAGGCGTCTGCCAAAACATTCCAGTATCCCGGCCTGTACTGAATACAAAAATTAAAACATGCAAAAAACAATGCCCAGCGGGTGTGCCGGGCATTGGTGATTTGCACTGTTTGGAGAAAGGTCAAGTTCTTGTGGTCAGTGATGACAACTACTGGGTATTGAGCCCCCTCCAAATGATGGCGCCAGGCATCGAAGGCTGCCTTTATGGCCAACAGTTCCCTGTCAAGAATAGTATAGTTTTGCTTAGCACTTGTAAGCTGTCAGGAATAGAAGGCACAGGGAAGAAGGGGGCTGCCTTCCGGTCCGGGTTGCAAGAGTACCGCACCAATGGCCGTACTAGAGTCATCTGTCTCTACCATGTAGGATTGGGATGGGTCGGGGTGTTGCAATATTGGGGCTTGTGTAAATGCCTTTTTAAGAGTTTCAAAGGCTTTCTGTTGATCCGACCTCCATACGTAAGGGTTCCCCTTTTTCAACAGTCTTGTTAATGGAGCCGTTAGATACGCATAGTATGGAATGTATTGGCGGTAGTAATTAGTGCTACCAAGAAACCTCTGTAGGGCTTTCACGTTACTTGGTGGGGCCCATCTCTCTATTGCTTGTACCTTTTGTTGTTCCATTTCAATGCCTTGTGGGGACATGATGAACCCCAAGAATGCAACAGAGGACACATGAAAGGTACATTTTTCTAGTTTGCAATATACTTTATTTTGGCACAAGCGTTGTAATACTACCCGCACATGCTGGACATGTTCCTGTTCCGTAACTGAAAAGATTAAAATGTCATTAAGGTAGATAATCACAAATATGTCTAAAATGTCTCAAAATAAATCGTTCATCAGATGTTGGAAGGTGGCAGGGACATTGGCCAAGTCGAACGGCATCACCAGGTATTCAAAGTGCCCATAGCGAGTGCGAATTGCAGTTTTCCATTCGTCCCCAGCTCAAATTCGCAATCAATTATAGGCCCCACGCAGATCTAGTTTCATATAGATTTAGGCGCCCTGTAATCAGGTCAATAACTCTGGAATGAGCGGCAGAGGGTACCGTTTTTTTATAGTAACAAGATTAAGGCCTCGGTAGTCCATGCATGGCCAGAGGCCTCCATCCTTCTTTGGCACAAAGATGATAGGGGCCCCCGCGGGGGACACTGAATGTTGGATGAAGCCCCAGCGTAAATGTTCATCAAGGTATGCCTTCAGCGCCTTTAGTTCGGGCTCCACAAGGGCATAGATCCGCCCATATGGGGGCTCTGAGCCAGAAAACAAGTCTATGGGGCAATCATATGGGCGGTGCGGGGATAGAATCACCGCCTCCTGTTCACAAAAAATGTCATGAAAGTCTGTATAAGCGGCATGAAGGCCGGTGGGTAGGGGCACTGTCGACAGGGCTTTCCCGCTAGGAAGCGACGGAGGGGCCTGTAGGTAGTGTCTTCTGCAATAAGAGGATTTAAACCCCACCACCCCGGTGGCCCAATCGATCTGCGGGTTGTGGCAATGAAGCCACGGCATACCTAATACTATAGGGAACAAAGGGTTTTGCACTACATCGAACTGAAGCGCTTCTCTATGCGTACCTATCTACCCTGCTAAGCCCTGGGTGCAGTACATGATGGGCCCCGAGGCCAGGGAGACCCGTCAATTGAATGCACTACCTTGGCATGGGAACGAGGTTGTATGGGGAGGGCTCACCTTTGCACTAACCCTTAATCAATGAAGTTGCTGGAGGCCCCCGATTCTATCAAGGCTCGCCGCATCAACGACTGGTGTTTGTTCCACGTAATGGGTAGGATTACTTGGAGATGTCCTGACTGGGAAGAAACGACAAAATTTTACAGGGGTGACAAAGTACTTATCGAGGTGACCCCTGGTCATCTCAGCCCTTGTAGTTTCCTACCTCCCGTCGAGACGGGGGCAGCTGGGGGCAGGTTTGGGCAAAGTGTGAGGCACCTCCGCAATAAAAACATAAGCGGCCCTGACGTCAGCGTTCTTTTTCTTCAGGGAGGAGGGGTCCCCGCGAAGCCCCCAACTGCATTGGTTCCCCATCATCCGCTCTTGGAGTTTCAGGGTGAGCCGGGGGCGGTACTCAACGTCGAGGGGGCATACCTCGAGTTCCTTGATGCTCTCGTCGCCTCTCTGCCAAACGCTCGTCAATCTGGATCGTGAGAGTTACTAGTCCTGCCCATTTCTCAGGAAGGGGAACGTAGGCCAACTGGTAGGGATGGGCGAACAGATTGTGGTTCGGGTTCGTCTGTTTGGTTCGGCTGCGTTCTGTTTGTCTGTTCTGTTTGTCCGTTTGGTTAGTTTGGCGGGTTTGGGTTCGGCCGTTCGGTTCAGGTTCGGCCATTCGGGAAATGTTTTGTTATGGGTTTTTTTGTTTGTTTTTTATGTGGGTTTTGGGGGTTTTTTATTTGGTTTTATATGGTTTTTTATTTGGTTTTGTTGTTTTTATATGGGTTTTTTAACTTAATTTTTTTATCTAATATTATATATATCTATCTACACTAAATCTAACTGCTATTAACTATTCTAAATGCTATGAACTAAATGGATTATCTAATAAGTAAACAGGCCTACCTGTACAAACTAAATCACTAATGCTATCTCTATTACTAAGCTAACTCCTACAACTGTCTACTATCTCTAATCTAATCTAATCTATCTATATATGGGATGGGGGGAATCACATACAACACAAGGTTTCAGTTTAAAGTTTAAGTTTTGTTTCAGTACAAAACTGAAATGAAACTTAAAGCAATCTAATAATCCTACTCTAAATGAAAAAACAGGGGAAGGGAAGGAAACTTGGGATGAAATATATGGGAGAGGGAAAGGATTCAATGGAGGGGGGAGGGAGGAAGGAAGATTGAACACAGTGAACACAGGGAGGGGTAAAAACAAAAAATAACCACTAAATCTATCTAAGTTAAGCTAAATAAATGAATGAGAATATGGAGGTAGATGGGTTGGATGGGTGAAATGGGAGGAGGATTTCAATGGATTGGGGAGCTGGGAAATGCTGGGAGAGGGAGCCTTCTGAAATGCCTGCTGTTCAGGAACAGTGACTAGCTCAGAAGGTGTTGGGAAGGGGGGAGGCAGATAGTTTTGTTTCTTGCAAGCCTCTCCACCCCTGGTGCCTGGAAGTCTGCTCCTCAGCTGACTACCCCTCCCTGTCACGTTTGACCTTCCAGTGACCCTTTTTTGCCCCCCGAACTCACCTGAACGTGATCCGAACTGACCGAACTGTTCGGTCATTTCGACGTTCAGAATTGAGTTCGGTTCAGACAGTTCAGGTTCGAATTCGGGTTTGGGTTCGGTCATCCGAACAGGCTGAGTTCGGGCCGAACTCCGAACTTCCGAACCACGTTCGCCCATCTCTACCAACTGGTCCTTGATTTCATCACTCAATCCTTTCCTAAACATCACCTTAAGCACATTATCTGGTCAAGTGAGTTCCACTGCTAATTGTTGAAAGTGTGTCACATACTCCAATAGTGACCCACGTCCTCGTCTCAGTTCCAATATAGCGGTCTCCACATCCCTAACCCTATGGGGATAGTCAAACCACCTGAAGGCCACATAGTCCAGGATCAAGGAGTCCTGACTTACTAGTAAGGGAGTGGCCCACGATAGGGCCAGCCCTTCCAAGTGCCCTATAATAAAGGACATTTGCTTGGTCAGAGGCATAGGTGTGAGGCTGCACCGAGAAGGCCAACTCACAGAGCGCAAAAAAACCTCCAAACATAGTGGTCTCCGCATCCCTAACCCTATGGGGATAGTCAAACCAACTGAAGGCCGCATAGTCCCGGATCAAGGGGTCCTGACTTATTAGTAAGGGAGTGGCCCACGATAGGGCCAGCCCTTCCAAGTGCCCTATAATAAAGGACTTTTGCTTGGTCAGAGGCATACGTGTGAGGCTGCACCGAGAAGACCAACTCACAGAGAGCAAAAAACCCTCCAAACATCTTACAGTCCCCATTAAACTTAGGAATTTTAGGCCCCTTGGGTTCTTGCAGGGTGAAGCCCGCGGGACGTTCCTGTAAATCTCAGACGTCCATGGCTAAGGACTGTAATGCCTGGGCTAGGTCAGCTCCCCCCATAACAATGGGGGCTGGATCCAAAGGTGCGGGCCCTACGAGCGGTGGCATGGGTCCCACACCTGGCGGGGAAAGTAGTGGTCCCACCTCCCTCGGAGGGGGGTCCAAGGGAAAGGTTGGCACAGGACTCCCCACTTCCCCAGAAGGCGGGGTCCCTGCTCCACCCACTGCCCCGTGATCCATGTGACACGGATCAAAAAGTGTCCAATAGAGGCTGGTGATACTGTTAGGGGGACGAGGCTTGCAACGGGTGTGACCACAGTCTTACACCAGTCGCGAGCGCAGCACGCGCTGTCAAAAGGGTCCCTCAGGGTCTTATATTGGCAGGAGGGACAAGCTACAAGAGCAAGCCACAGCCGAAGATCATCACAGGGACTGGAGAATGGCGTGGTGCCCACACTAAGTCTCCCACTCACCCACGTGTACCAGGGAAGGGAAGGGAGTGAGAACTCAGTGGTGGCTCAGAGGGGTGAACAGGGAACCCAGTACCCAGGGGACACAACCACAAGGAGGGGACAGGACACTCACACTAGGATGGAGGGACTCAGGGAAACAGGGGCTAGGTAAACTCACATGTGCACACTAATCACTCTACGACAAATCACCCACCCATGCACTCACCTTCCGCGTGTCACACACTCACTCCCTCGCACATCATCTGTCTCTTGCTCCACCACACTTGCTCACAACAATGCTCGGGGGGGCCAGTCTCACGGCGCAAGGTCCGATCACCAGCAAAGGACGTTACCTCTGCGGGGTTTAAATAGCACTGCCACTCAACCTTGCCAGTAAGCGTGCAAAATGCCAAGGCTCCACTTCTGGGTTCGGGCCCCGCGTGCGTGGTGAGTTGCGGGTTGCCTGGTTACCCAGGGACACTGCATTATTGTGCATGCACCTGCGCTCTCCCACTGTCAGCAGGGGCGAGGGAGTGGGTTGCTGTGTTGATGCGAGGCGCCACCGGGGTTGGAAGCTCCGTAGATGCCGGCACACCCAATGCCGGCTCCTTAGATGCCTACCCTTCCTATTCTCTAGAACCTGACACTCTCACAGAACGGACAGAAAAAGCCTGGCCCTCCCATTAAAAAGGGTTACAATGCCCTCCCCCAGAGATCCCCCTGATTGGTTGTGGGAGGCAGCAGGCATTGAACAATCACAGACTGCCACGAGACTGCTGGGGCCTGCTTGCGCTGCTCATTGGCCAGCGATACATTCATCAGATACTGCTGAGCCGCTCCCCCCTTCCAATACAGGCACAGTTCAAGAGTTCAACCCTGTCAGGGCTCCAAGATGTCTGCTCCCTCCTCCCCTCTCCGCATTTTCCCTCCAAAACCCAACTGCCACAGCACTAATAATAACAACGATAAAGACATTGTCGTTTTTGTTTTCAGTATTGTTATCATTATTGTTTTCGTTATCGGTACTGTTATTCTCAGTTGTCATTTTCATTATTGCAATAACGAAAACGAAAACAATTTTCTTTATCATTATTGTAATAACGAAAACAACATGCACACCCCTAATTTTAGCTAGAATAATACTGCCTTTTAGATGGACACCTGCTCCGCTCCTGCTCCGCCACACCTGCGTGTGGTTCATCTGTGTAAAGATAGACCATTCTGGGGTGAGGCAGAGAAGGAGCAGAGCAGGCACCACCTGCTCTGGTTCAATGCTGCTCGCAGTGCTCTGGAACATCCTGGAGCCCTGCGAGTAGAGTGGGCCACCTGAACCTGGAGCAGCAGTCTGTCTAAAGGACGGACGGATGCCACAGGCCCACTCCTGGTCACGGGTTGCTCTGGCAATGGCCACACAGCTGCAGGCAGCACCCTAGAGCGGCTGCCAATCCACCCACAGCTCTATGGCAAGGGGGAGGGGGCATGGGTGGGTGGACTGCAGATGGCTGTGGGCTCTGTTTAAACCCCCCCATCGCCAGAGCAGACCCAAAGATCTGGGGCAGATCCAGGGGTCATCACCCCCGGGTCTGTTTAAAAGCACCCAATGTGTAGCAACCAACAACAAACAAGGGTTAGGAGAAAATTGCTTCCAGAGATATGTAACTACAAAATTGTCCTTTTACAGTGGTTTTTGTTACACATTCCATTGAAGAGTCTGTTTGTTGCCAATAGCTACCCTACCCTAAATATAAAAGGGTATATGGACTATTGGTATAACAGGGCTCAATGCTGCAATGTGGTAAGTGCTCTAGCTCTGATTCTGAAAAATGCTTCCGAATGTTCTTTAAGCATACAAGTAGATCCATTTGGATCAGGATGGTGGATAGAGTGCCCTGTAGCTTGGAAGACCAAGGCTATACAACATAGCCATTCTTGTGTTTCATTTGAGCCCATTATAACAGGAATATTTTGGCAAAAGTCATAAATAAAATAATGGATATTAATTTGGGTCTTAGGGTAAAGCATCAGAAACAATAATAACTCAGGAGCCTGAGACCCTTAAATTTCATTGGAATTTAGGCTCCTAAGGCACTTAAATGCTTCTGAAAACTTTTCTTCACAATGTTTTGTTTTATTTATTTATTTATTATAAAAATTGTATGCTGCCCTCTCCTGCTAAAAGCATCTTGGGGCAGCTAACATATTAAAACAGATTAAAAAACAACAATAATAAAGTTAAAAACCCCACAATAAAACAAATTATCCCCTACCCCACCCTAACCCAACCCACCCAGTCTCCCTTGGGAAAGGCACGGCGGAACAGCCAGGTCTTACATTGTCTACAGACAGAGAGGAGGTTGGTGGTCAGGTGGACCTCCAGCGGGAGGGAGTTCCACAGCTGCAGCGCAGCCACAGAGAACGCCTTCCGCAAGGTCGACACCTGAAAAACCCAGGGGACCTTAAGAAGAGTGCCCCCAGCCGACCACAGGGACCAATCCAGGATCCGGTGGGTGAGGTGGTCCTGTGTATAGGCTGGGCCCAGGATGCTTAGGGTTTTAAAGGTCAACACCAACACCTTGAATTGGGCCCGGAAGATTATCGGCAGCCAGTGCAGAGAGCGAAGCACCAGTGTAATGTGCTCACGTTGGCCCTTCCCCGTTAGGAGACAAGTCGCCGCGTTCTGCACCAGCTGTAGTCTCTGAACCAGCACCAAGGGTAGCCCCACGTAGAGTGAGTTACAGTAGTCAAGTCTCGAAGTAATAAAATCATGGACAACCGTGGTCAGATCCAAGTCCGAGACATACGGCCGAAGTCGTCACACCAGATGTAATTGGCGAAATGTCCCCTTCGTCACAGTCACCACCTGGACATCCAGACGGAACTGCGGGTCCAGGAGCATGCCCAGGCTCCGAACCTGAGATACCAGGGCAGGATGGACCCCATCAATGATGGGGGCCACCACTCTCCCAGCCTTCCCCACAACCATCACCTCTGTCTTGTCGGGATTTAACTTCAGGCTTCTCGCCCTCATCCAATCCCCCACAGCCGTCAAACACTGGGTAAGCACCAAGACTGCTGGGCCTGAGTCGGATGAAAAAGAGAGAGATAGCTGGATGTCATCAGCATATTGATGACATCGTATGCCAAACTCCCTAACAACCTCCCTCAAAGGCTGCATATACACATTGAACAAGAGAGTGGACAGGATAGATCCCTGTGTGACTCCACACGTGAGGCCCCGGGAAGAAGATGAAAAATCACCCAGGACCACACATTGGGTTCTCCCAGCCAGGAAAGAGCGGAATCATTCAAGAATGGTCCCGCCAATCCCTGCCCGGTCCTGCAGCCGAGTCACCAACAACTCATGGTCAATGCTATAAAATGCAGCCGAGAGATCTAACAAGATCAACATGGTCGAATGACCCCGGTCCAACTCATGGGAGAGGCCATCAACCAAGACCACAAGCACAGTTTCCGTGCCATATCCCGGATGAAAGCCAGACTACGAGGGATCGAGAAAATTAATCCGGTCCAGATGCTCCTGCAGCTGTCGGGCCACCACCCATTCAATAAACTTCCCTAAAAAGGGAAGGTTAGAGACCGGCCAATAGCTGGCCAGGACGCCAATGTCCAATGATGGCTTCTTGGGGCCGCACCACAGCCTCCTTGAGACAGTTTGGTACCCTGTCCTCCACAAAGGAGGCGTTGATAATCCTCACCAGCAAGGGTCCTAATGTCTCCCAGCTGGCCTTGAACAGCCAGGACGGGCATGGATCTAGTTCACAATAAGTGTCTCGAACAGTCCCAAGAGCATCCTCCGCATCTGAGGGCGACACATCCTGAAATTCATCCCACAAAACAGGACAAGATGGGGCTTCTACTGCCTCTGGTTCACCTACTGCTAAAAATGTTTCGTCAAAACAGTGGTGGATTTGAGCAATTTTATCCACACAAAAAATGTGATCCATAAACTACATGAGTCGCAAGTTCCACACACATTAAGAATCCATTATGTGAGCACTGCACACAATAAAAGGTCTCTTCACCAGCTTTGCACCACAAAGTTGCACAGCTGATCATGTTTTGCCGACTCCACCGGACAGGTCTCCCAGTATAAGAGCAAAATGGGCAAAGTTGGGCTGTGCAGCATTCTGAGCCACACAACAGCCTGTGTCACTGCTTCTGCAGCACAAAAAAGTTACTACTGGTCTGCCTCTGGGTTAATTCCCACTGCAGGGATGGTGGGTGTTAGCATATTAAAGATACTATGAAAATTAGATAAAGGCCAAACAACCCCAGACTTTTTTTTTTTTTTTTTTTTTCCAAAGGTACTGGATAAATCCTTTGAAGATATATCTGTAATATTCCTACTGGTATAAAAATATGCTGCATCTGGCTCAAGTAAACAAGCTTTTTTCATACAATACTTGAAGCTCTTAGTTTAAATATACTAGGCTTTCATAAGAAATCAGTATGGAAATAACAGCTTGTGTTGCTGTTTGCCTTAGGTCCTCAGATGTACAGCTGATGTGACTCACTCCCCTAAAAGTTGTTTTTTCAGAGATACTACTCATTTACTCTGATACAGTATTGAATGAGCACACTTGCTCTTTAGCTGGGAGAAGAATTCACAGTTTTACTGCAATTATGCTAAATCATTGATTGGCACAGATTCTGAAAAGAAAAACACCTCTTTTCCTCTTGCCAATGTTATTGGCATGCAAATAATGCAGTGTCAGTCAAGGGACATGGCAAAATTTCAGCTTGAATTAATTTGCAAATACTCAGAATTCCTCTGCACTCCCTACACACACTGGAGGAAATTCTGAAATTTAGACTTACTTACAGGAAGGAAGGATGGACTAATAAAGCTGCACCGCTCTCCTCTCCCAATACCAAAATATGAACATGAATTTAACTCTCCTATATTTTTTAAAACTGCTACCTCTTATTAAAACCTCCCAAAGGCTTAACAGAATTATATGCAGTTGCGGAAAATGAGTCAGAATGGAGAAATGTAACAATTTATGTTTTGCAAAGTTCCTAAAAGATCCCATCTTTATCCTGAAATTGTACAACCAAACCTAGAAATTGTCCACAGCACTTTCCACAAGGATTTAATTAAGATCAAGCCTCTTGATTGATTCTGCTACATCACTCTTCCACCTGGGATCTACAGGTCAGTTTAGCACACTATATCAACATCTGGAGCCAGTGTGTCCACAGAAAATGAGCGTAATATACATTGTCAAGAGGTCTATGGGAGTTAGTTGTCCGGTGTCAAATGACTGTCAGCTGTAGTGGGGGGTCTAATCCCTTTCAAAATCCTCGGTTTAAGGCATTAAAAAGGATATTCTTGTAAATTAAAAATGCAAACCTGATACACTGACTGTCACTGTCTCAAATTATCAAGCAAATACATAAAACTAATATTTTAATTAGTTCCCCACTATGCTTTCCCCACTGTGACAGAGTGACTGCATGGGGGTAAGTGCCTTACAGGGTGCAGACCTAAGGGAGTGAGCCAGGCTCCAAAAGGCATCTGGCCCTTTAAGTGGCTAAGAAGCTAATTAAGGGCAGCTGAGTGACTCCAGCTGAGCTGGACATAGCTCTGTAAGCCAGCTGAACCTCAACTATTATGGGAACAGCTTTCATAGTGAAGGCCAGCATGCATTCTCCATTATAAAGTATGAACATTATATTGTGCTTATATAATTGGCACCATTTATCCTATGTGTCTGATATTTGGCAAAGAAGGTCTCTTGGGTGTGGGGTATGTCTTGTCCTTTCATACAAATTGGACAAAACCCCAAAAGGTTATAGCAGTTGGGGCTAGTGGGTTAGAGCAGTGGGGCTAGGAGCTAGGACTCCTGGGTTGTCTGCAAAGGGAGTGGGGCTAGTGTGTTGGAGCTGGGAGCCAGGGATTCTTGGTTCTCGGGGGAAAGGGGGATAGAGGGGCTGGGATTCAGAGCTCCTGGGTTCTCTGCAAGGGGGTGGGAGTAGTAGGTTAAGAACAGGGGGACTGGGAACCAGAACTCCTGGTTCTCTGGAAGGGGGTGGGGGTAGAGCAGGGTGCTGCGAGCCAGGACTCCTTGGTTGTCTGGGAGCAGAATGGGGGGCTAGTGGGTTAGAGCAGGGGGCTGGGAGGGAAGGCTAGTGGGGCAGAGCAGGGGGGCTGGGAGCCAGGACTCCTGGGTTTTCTGGGAGGGGAGTGGGAGCTAGTGGGTTAGAGCAGGGGACTAAGCCAGAACTCCTGGACTGTCTGGGAGCAGAGTGAGGGGTTAGTGGGTTAGAGCAGGGGGCTGGGAGTCAGGACTCCTGGGTTCTGTTGGAAGGGAGTGAGGGCTAGTGGGGTAGAGCAGGGGTTCTGGGAGCCTGGACTCCTTGGTTCTCTGGGGCAGAAGTGGGGGATAGTGGGTTATAGCAGGTGGACTGGAAGTCATGACTCCTTGGTTCTCTGGGACAGGGGGGTTAGAACAAGGGGACTGGGAGTTAGGACTCCAGAATTCTCTGGGAGGGGAGTGGGACTAGTGGGTTAGAGCAGGGGGACTGGGAGTTAGGACTCCAGGCTTCTCTTGGAGGGGAGTGGTTAGAGCAGGCAGGGTCTTGGAGCGAGAACTCCCAGGTGATGTGCTTCCCTGTGGGATCCCTACTTTTAGTGTCATGTTAAAGGATACAGCCTGGGGGGTTGCTGCTTCGTCAGGCTTGCAGATTAGGGATGGGCGAACACGGTGCGGAAGTTCAGAGTTCGGCCCGAACTCGGCCTGTTCAGACGACCGAACCCGAACCCAAACACAAACTGACCGAACCGAACTCAATTCCGAACGTCGAAATGACCGAACAGTTCGGTCAGTTTGGATCGCGTTCGGGTGAGTTTGGGTGGCAAAAAAGTGTCACTGGAAGGTCAAACGTGAAAAGAGAGGGGTAGTCAGCTGAGGAGCAGACTTCCAGGCACCAGGGGTGAAGAGGCTTGGAGTAGCAGCCAGCCTGCCCAATCACCATCCCTTTTTATCTCAGAGCACTGGCTCACAGTCTACGATTGGCCACGGGCTAGGCTGCATGGAGCCAATGGGGCTTGCAGTGAGGCGGGTGCAGCAAGAAACAAAACTGTCTGCCTCCCCACTTCCCAACACCTTCTGAGCTAGTCACTGTTCCTGAACAGCAGGCATTTCAGAAGGCTCCCTCCCTCTCCCAGCATTTCCCAGCTCCTCAATCCATTGCCATCCTCCTCCCATTTCACCCATCCAACCCATCTACCCCCATATTCTCATTCATTTATTTAGCTTAGCTTAGATAGATTTAGTGGTTTTTTTTTGTTTTTACCCCTCCCTGTGTTCCCTGTGTTCAATCTTCCTTCCTCCCTCCCC
>QEPC01015016.1:1818939-1834813 GCA_003113815.1 Sphenodon punctatus | reverse complement strand
TCCGTGTGAGCGTCTGCCTTAGTTCCTCCCCCCGCTCCGTGTGAGCGTCTGCCTTAGTTCCTCCCCCCGCTCTGTGTGAGCGTCTGCCTTAGTTCCCCCCTTGCTTCCAGGGAACTGGTTAACTGTCAGATTCCCTGACTAGAGCCTCGCGGCCTGTACCCGTGTGGCTTGGTTCTCCCGGACTCCCCTTCCCCTAGTTACCCCTGCAAGGTTTCCCATTCGTGGGATCCTCCCACCCCAGTGGAGGGTCCCCCCTCTGGCTCCGGACCCTGGCCTCAATGATGAGTCGCATGCCTTCTTAGACCAGCGTGTCTGGTAGAGAGAGATGCTGAGTGCATAATTTCTTGGGTCCAAGAGAGCGACTGAGAGGTTTTAGGGGCTTGCCTTGAGGACACCCTTTTCCCCCCTGTGCCCAGGCCTTGATTCCTCCCACCTTGTTTCCCTCTCCCTGGCTCCGTCTCCTGGAGCCTGATAGTGCTGGCCTTCCTTCTCCCTCCTTGTTTCCCCCCCGGCTCCGTCTCCTGGAGCCTGATAGTGCTGGCCTTTCTTCTCCCTCCTTGTTTCCCCCCCGGCTCCGTACCCCGGAGCCTGACAATAATACTCAAGTGTGGTGACATTCTATGAATTTGTCATTAAAATTGCCTCTGCAGATCCTTACCTGAAGCTCACTGCACCATATTCTGACAAACAGTTACTTTGATGTATCTCCACTTTACTTTAGATGTACTTCTGTATCATTCACATGAAAAGAGCACTAAACCAAAGTTTATGTTCATGTGGGAGGGGATCTGGCAGTGCTGTTTTTACCTGGACATAGACTTTTACAGCTTGAGGGTCTTTGCCCAGGAGAAGACAGCGCAACAAGAACCCCCTCCAGCTCTCCAGAGATCATCAGCCTTTGCCAGGATGGAAGGGACTCAGTGCTGCCTTTGCGCAAGGCGAGACCCGCATAGTGTGGGTTGCTGACTGAAGACAGTGCAGAAAGAGTCCTCTCCATTCCACCAGAGGCTTCCAATCTCTGGCAGGTTGGCGGGACGGCTGGCTGAGTCTCTGATGAGTGAAGCTAGCACAAGTAGAGTCCTTTCCATTCGTCAGAGGCTGCTGATCTTTAGCAGCCTGGAAGGGATTTTCCTTGCACTGTTTTCACCTAGAAAGAGACTCACAGGCTGTATGGGTCTTCTCTGCCCAGGCAATGACAGCATAAGCCAGACTTCCTTATGCCCATCTGACAGGGTGGAGGGGGAGTCTGGCTACAGGGATGCCAGACTTTGGTTTAGCTGTTTGATTGAACAGTACCAAAGTGAAGCAGTTACTGTGGTATAATTACATTATTGCAGTCACGACTTCAGCTTAATGCTGTTCATTGGAAAGTGGCCGCCAGCAACTCAGCCCTATACATCAGTTAGTGCTGGGACCAAATCCATACCTTTACATAGATGCCAGTGATTGGTATGAGGCAGTATAAGAGTCTGCAGCACCATTCTACCTTCAGATCAGCAGCTGTGAGTTAAAGTAGTGGGAGAATCCCACCGATGTGTTTGGGTAAGCAGAAGTATATGGATGCAAGGATCACTAAGGTTGGCAGAAAATTTGGGTATTTTCAGACATGATATCCCCACCCATGGCCATGCTTACCCCAGCATGACCATAGGTGGTTGTGTCACATCTGGTCCCACCCCACCAGATGTTTACCACGGGCGAGAGCAGAAGGTACCCCAGACCATGGCAAGGCTAACATAGGATATGTGCTGGACTCCCGGCCAGCGTACATCCTGTGTTAAGCCCTGCCATGGTCCAGGGTAGGCATCCCCGGACCATGGTAGAGTGGGCCATCATGTCTGATGACCCGCTCCACCTAACCCCAGCCCGTGGCCGGAGCAGTCCTGGGCAGCATGGCAGCCTAATAGGCCATCACACCCGCCTATTGAGGCAGGACTGCACTGAGGAGCATGGGGGATGGGGCGTTGTGCATCCATGTCCGCACATCCCCAGCCCCGGCTGCCTGAATGTCTGTTAGGTGGCTGGGCAGACCCTGGCCCAGGGTGAGGGGGCTCACCCTACAGTGGGTTTAAGCATGGCGGCTCACTGAGTCGTCACATTTAAAAATACTCTTTATGGAGGAGTGAGAACCTTCAACACTTTCCCATCATCTCTTACAAATGAAAGCCTTCCGTTTAGGACACAGATCTAGTCTCAAGAAATGGAGAATATTGAAATTGTTTTTGCTCACTTCTACCTATGGTATTTTGGCAATTTTAGATAATGCCTTTTGAAACCTCTCTCTCTGATATTTTATGCTTACCCTTTGCTCTGCTAGCATTTGCATAGCTTTCTAGAGGTGACCGTTTGTCTCCTGTTCAACTGCTTTTCTAAAACCTCAAATTATTCTTCCTGGCTGACTCAGAGACTCCTTTCCTAACTAATGCAGTTTATTAATGCGTTGCATTTTTTGGCATAAAAGCAGCAGCTTATAAAGAAGAATATGATGATATTTGGCATGCCAGGCATTTCCTAGGCATGCCTGGAGGTATTTTCAGTCATTCTGAACTATACAAATTCATCTATTGCTTTTCATTACAGACGATGCTAAGTTTGGCCTCCATTTTGATAGGTGAGCAGATTTTTAAACAAAACTGGAAGCAACAACAGTTACAATGATTTTTTTTTTCCAGTGGTTAAAACATCACACAACTAAATGAAAAATACAGATAGGAGGGCATTTGAGTCTCTACATGTGAAAAAGTTCCCTTACAATATATTTTGGCAAAACCACAGCCTTGCTAATGGTAGAGTTAGTAAGTTAATACAGAGCAATTGGTTTTGTGTAACACCCAAGTGGGATCTCAATTCATTTTACATCCCAAATCTCAGAATCAATTCCATGCAAATAATCACCGATGAGCCTTCTGAATATAGAAATGCAATACCAGCATTAAAATGTTACTCGCCAAGACCTAAGAATTTCAGAAAAAACTCTTTAGTGCACCTTTCCACAAAACATTAGTCAAATAGGAATCTGTCTTTGCTCGGTCTTTGAGGTGTGTATAGCACCTCTGCTACTTCAGCAATGTTCTTTTGTCAAGCAGTAAGGAACGGCTTCCTAAAATAAAGCAACAAACCACCTGACAAACTGCCCAGTAGCAAATGGTTTGAGTAGAAGAATCAAGCAGCCAAGGGCAAAAGTCTACCAAGGTCCAAGGAAGGTCTCTAGCAGGCATCTTCTAGATGCCTTCTGGTCATTACTCCCTTCCAGAATTTTGCAAGTTCATGTAAAAGTGTCCTTAGGGAGAGAATACCTTTGTGCTAACTCATTGTAGCCACTCACAACAAAGTAAAAGTTTATGAATTTTTTAAAAAGCAAACATCAGCAAGATAACATTAGGAGTCACCATATAACACTTTTGCAGCTGGTTCTGTGTATCTGAATTTCTACGGATGGAACTAAGGTCACAAACAGATTTCAGAAGGACCATGACTTCTCTATTTTCCCCCCATTTCTTACTCGAATTAAAAAAACAACATAGTGTTTCTAGCCCTTATGGTTGTGAAGAGCATCTCAAAGTCATGATCCAAATATAAACTGAAGAAGTAATGCCTCGCTAAGGCAACCTGAGGTGTGAACTACCCTATTCATAGTCTTGGGGACTCTCGAGCTGTGGAGTCAGTATTTTTCCATGATAACACCAAATGTATTTATTTTATTTATTCAAATTATATGCCACCCTTCCCAATAAGGCTCAAAGCAGCTTACAGAATATAAAAACAGCATACAAAAGCAGCTAAAAATCCCCATAGCTCCCTAAAGCCCTTCTCCCAAGCCCTCCATCCATCTCACTCAATCCTATCTCTTCCAGCTAAACACTTGGCCAAACAAAAAGGACTTATAATATTTTCAGAAGATGAGCAGGCTCAGGCTTAGATGAATCTCCAAGGGGAGAGTGTTCCATAGTTGCGGGACAGCCACCAAGAATACCTCTCTGCCCAGCCTTGTTGTAGAAACTTCATAGGAAGTTTGTATATGCAAGAGGACACTCTCAGCTGACCTCAGAGGCCATGACGGGACATGAGGCAGTCTTTCAGATAGTTGGGGCTGAGGCCAAATGGCATCTCTGCCTCCACATTGGGTGTTTTCAAATGTTACGAGATCACAGTCAACCACAGTGAACCACACACAACCCTGCAGCGGGGCCAAAGGGCCTTGAACATCTGTTCGGCGGGCGCCAGATGTTCACCACAGACAATCCCCAGCAGGGGACAAAATTAACCACCCTTCCGGAGTTCCGGTCCAGCCCATCTCCGAAAGCATGGTCAAAGCAATTCCCATCAGGAAGCAACAAAAAGTAACATCTGAACCACAACCACCAGCCAGAATCAAGCAAAATGATTCCCAGCTGGGGACAAAGCACACAGCGTCACTGCCAGGCAACAAGCAACAACACAGGCTGGGGAGGGAGATTTAAAGGGCACACAGCAGCAGGGGGATGTGGCAGGATGGAGCGAGGCGGAAGGGAGAGGAGAGCGGAGGACAAGAGAGCAAGGGAGGAGGAGGCAGTGCAGGCGGAGGAGGTGGTCGTGCTGCACATGGAGGTGGTGGAGGGACAGCAGCAGCAGCAGCAGCAGCATTAGCTGGGACAGGCCGCCCCGGAGATGACAACCGGCCTGGGGGACGAGACACCCCGGAAACGGGTAAGGGAACCAAAGATGGGGGGGAAGCAGCACAGGGGCACGAAGGGGGGATGGGCCGGCGGGCCGGCAGGTGGGGGGACAGGGGGAGGGCCGCAGAGTGGAGGCAACCCAGTCACCAACCTCCCCCCCTTATGACCCACAGACACGGAAATGGGCCCGGGAGCCCGAGCCCCCAGAGGCAACAGGCTCTGGCCAGGTGAAGGAGAAGGAGGACAGGGAGGGCCCACACGGGAGACGTCCATACCACAGAGTGGGGCAATGGGGGCACAGGGAAACCCAGAATTTCATCCAGATCTGGGGGACCCTGGAGCATCAGCTGGAGCTAGCAGTCAACCAGAGGAACAAGCACGTCTACTTGGAGATCGTGCGGGACATGGAGGTGGCGAGGCACCACAGGACCGTGGCCCAGTGCCGATCGAAGGTCAAGGAGCTCAAGAGGGGGTACAAGGCCATCAGGGACAGCAACCGGCGGTCCAGGCACAGAGCCCGGACTGCCTCCTACTATGATGCTCTGGACCGCATCCTTCACATGAAGGGTTCCATTGTCATTGCATGCCTCGTGGGGAGCACCCATGGTGCAGGGCAGGGAACAGGTCAAGGTACCCCCTCCCCTCGCCACCCCCCTAGAAGGCACTGGCTCCAGGGGCCCCGCCCCCCAAGAGGAATGCCCTGGGACCTTGGGGACCAGCAGTACCCCCTTGTGCACCAGCCCTCAGAGCCCCCAGCACCTGTCCAGACCTGGGGAATCTGAGGCCAGCACACTGGTTACCCTCAGCCAGCGGACACAGGGGGACCCCCGTAACACAGAGGGACCAGCCTCGGAGGGCTCAGAGACTGACATCGAGGGTAAGCAAGCGGGTGGGAGGGGAGATGGTCTGGGGGGGATGGGCCAAGGGGGGGGAGGGGCGCACACCAGTCATGGGGCCACCCTCAGCAACCCNGGGGGGGAGGGGGCACACTGGGCACTGGGTCACCCCAAGCAACCCCGGGCACCCCAGATCATGGGAAGGGGACCTGGGGGGCACAGGGGAACACGTTAAGCCCACCCCCACCCAACCCCTCCCATATCCCCACAGGGCACCTGTGACAGGCAGGCGAGGAGGATGGTGGAGAGCAGCCCCGGGAGCAGCCAGAGGTCCCAGGTGAGGCACACTGGCAAGTGGGGGGGGGGAGAGAGCACCGGGGGAGGCCGGGCGGGGGACCCGGGGCACGTGGTGTGGGGGAGGGGGGCCCTGGGCACAGGGGAATGCCGGGGGATGGCACCGGCCACCAAGCCGAGGGGGGGCCACAACTCCCCAGCTGTTCCATGGGATAGGGGGTGGGCGGCTGGGGCATCTAACCAAACCCTAATGTGTACCCCAACAGGGTGACCCAACGGGTCCCAGCAAGTCAGCCCCATCCCCCAAGCGCAACCAATGAGGGAGCACTGGGCACGGGTACAGTGCCGGAGGAAGGAGCAGGAGGAGGACATAGTCCGCTCAACCACCAAGCAGGGCGAGTGCATGATCGCAGCCATCGATCAGATGGAAGCAGCCATGGAAAGGGCCATGCAACAAGCGGAGGCAAGGGACCAGAGGCTTCAGGCGGAGGTGCGACTGGAACGGAGGCAGGAGTGCCGGGAGCACAGCAGGCAGGTGGAGGTGTTTGGGTGGCTGGAACTGGCCATCGATCGGATGGTGAGGGAGCATTCGTTTCCCATGACATTGGCACCTCGCTGCTCCTTCACACGGGGACCATGAGCACGTATGTGATGGCAGCCGCCCCGCCGGGCAACCTGCCTGCCCCGGTGCCGGGCCCCTTGGCGGCCCCACTGCCTCCGCCACCGCCCCAGCTGCCGGCATGCCCGCTGGGCCTGTGCATCTGTCTCCCGGTCCCTGTAGGCCTCCGGAAGGAGCAGCCACCCAGGGGGGCCCACAGCTGCCATGTCTGCCTCCTGCCCCTCCCTGGTGCCTTCTGGGTGTTTTGACCATGGTCGGGAATCGGCGTTACGTCTGTTGCACTGCCCGAGGTGGTGGTCTGTCGGTCTGATTTCCTGCCATGGTCCCAGTCATGTCACGTCTGTTTGTGGCCTCCCTAGACCACAGGGGGTGGTTGGGCGGCTTGCCACTGCTGGGAATCTGCTGTGGTGAATCGGGACCGCGTAATGTCTAAAATCACCCATTGTCACACCCACAGGAAGCACAAAGATGCATCAGGGGTTTGCAAACACAAATTGATAATGAGAAGAGAATGGTGTTTCACAGTGGGGTCTCAGGAAAGCATTGATATTAGAAAAGGGGCTTACTGAGGGTCCCAGTATGGGAATTGAATCCTCTACAAGAAAGATTAGTAGTCAGATAAAATACAACTCTTATTGTCACCTCACCTACAGGTTCCTTATTTGTTAATGCATGTATAACCAGTTTGTTTTGCCTGAATTTCTCTTCCTAGCTGAGAAACATTTCTTAAAAGTAGAAATATGTATATGTGACACTCAATAAAATATTAGATCAGTGCTTCTCAAACTGGAAGGTAAAAGGTCTTCAGGGATGGGGTCAGGGTTGAGGAGTACAGCTGGCAAACACCCACTGCTTTTCCCATGCTAGAAGGGTTTTCCAAATGATGGACCGACAAGGGGGGAGGGGAGCCAGAGAACAAGGGTGGGGAGAGAGAAGGTAAACAAACAGCAGATGGTTGGGAAGGGGGAGAGGAAGCAAGGTGTGTTGTGAGGGAGCGGCCACAACTACCACAGACAAGGAGTATTAGATGGCGACAAAAAAAGTAAGACTTGTACCTGGTTCTTTCTGCTTCCTCAAGAGGCTCAGTGCCATTTTTCTGGAAAAAGAAAAACATAAGATAGTGAGCACTGTTCATATATACTGTCGAAGATCATCTTGCCTGATGTTGGGTGTTTTTAAACAAGCAAGGCTTGGGGGGGGGGGGGAGGAGTCCATAGCCACTGAATGGAACAGCTACGGAGAAGCCACTCAGGTGGAGTGAATGGGGAGGGATTATAACAGACAGTTCCCAGCTTCGCTACCACGGCAGCCGCCTCACACTACCCCTGCCATGGACCATGGGGGAGAGGGAAGCGAGCTGGGCTGGCTGTTGAAATTGACATGTCTCGGGTCAGGGTGTGACTGCTGGGGAACTGGGCTCCCCAGTGCTGCCGACCAGTTCCTGTGACTTGAAAAACCCATGTCCCCTGCCCACAGTGCTGGCATGGGTGGCTCCCACCAGTTCATATGGGCAGGGGATGCGTGGGCACCCTATGCCATGCACTTTTTTTGGCTTGCCCCACACAGCGTACTCCAGATTTCTAGGCAATGTATCTGGATTTCTTGATATAGTGTATCTGTTTTTTCAGAAAACATTTGATAAGGTCCCTCATGAGAGACACTTGAGGAAAAAAGGAGGCCATGTCCTATAGTGGATCGGTAACTGATTAAAAGATAGGAAACAAAGAGTAGGACTGAATGGTCAGTTTTCACAACAGAGAGAAGTAAAGAGTGGAGTGCCCCAGGGATCTGTACTGGGACCATAGTTGTAATGTATTCATTAATGATCTGAAAAAGGGAGTAAAGAGTGAGACGATCAAATCTGCAGATGACACCAAGTTATTCAAGGTAGTTAAGGAATTGCAGAAGGATCTTGCAAGACTGGGTGACTGGGCATCTAAATGGCAAATAAAATTTAATGTGGACAAGTGCAAAGTGATGCACATGGGGAAAAACAATCCAAACTATATGTACACGATGATGGCTTCTAAATTAGAAGATACCACTCAGGAAAAGGACCTTGAAGTCATTGTGGAGAATAAATTGAAATCCTCAGCTCCATGTGCAGTGGCCATCAAAAAAGTAAACAAAATGTTAGGAATTATTCATAAGGGGATAGAGAATAAAAGTGAATATATCATAACGCCACTATATAAATCTATGGTGTGACCGCACCTTGAATATTGTGTGAAGTTCTGGTTGCCCCATCTCAAAAAAGATATAGTAGAACTAGAAAAGGTACAAAGAAGGACAAATAATAATAATAATAATCATGAGTGTGGAATGCTCCCCTATGAAGAGAGGCTGGATAGGTTGGGGCTCTTCAGCTTGGAGAAGAGACTGAGAGGGGATATGAGAGAAGTTTATAAAATCATGAGTGGTGTGAAACATGTTAATAGGGAACAGTTATTTACCCTCTCACTTAGTACTAGAACTAGGGGACACTCCATGAAACTAACAAGTAGCAGATTTAAAACAAATAAAAGAAAATATTTTTTCACGCAGTGCACAATTACGTTATGGAATTTGTTTCCAGAAGATGCAGTCAAGGCCAGTAGTATAACTGGGTTTAAAAAGGGGTTGGACAAATTTCCGATGGACAGGTCCATTAGCAACTATTAGCCAGGTAGATTTGGGGAATGTAACCTCTTACTGTCAGGAGCTGGGGGTGAACAACCGGGAACAGATTGCCTGTTGATTGTGGTTTCATTCAATTTTTGGAAAATGAATAATGTTTTACTCTAGCAAACCTTACTCTCTTGACTGATTGTGAATTTCTTGTAGCAGTAAATATTTCACCCTATCATTTTCCTATACACATTCCTTCTGATAGAACTGAAAACTCACTAGTAGCATTTAACAGAAACAACTAGGAAAGCAATCACATTTTCTGTATTCATGTTATGTATTTTTAATAACTCAACCAAATTATTAATGGCATTCTCTCTACATAAGAACAGCAATATATTAACACAGCAATAGCTGGAGTGCAAGAAAATTGCACAGAAAATTACAGATCGTGGAATTGTGGCCTCTTATTAAGAAGTTGCATAGAATATGCCCCCTCTTGCATATTAGATTATTTTTCAAACTTCTAAATTCTAACTGATCTGCATGCTACAAAAGTAAACTATATTTTACTAGTAGTTTCAGTTTAATATTATGTGGAGATTTAAGTTAGCATTCTAGGAACTTAGGCCAAACAAAAACCCTGGATCTGAACTACGGCAAGAACAGAAGGTGGTTTGGTCTGGTACATATTTTCTGACAGACTTCTATTGCTCTTCTTAACTGATCCAAAACTCTTTGTCCAAACACCCTCAAACACTTGAAAGACTTGGCTCTTAAATCCAAATGTTTAAGGTCAGCCCTCTCCATAAACAAATTGGATGTATTTAGCATCTCATGGAATTTCATGCAGCCTATCTGAGTTAGTCTTGCACTTAAAATGATAAAAGTTGTGACTGCTTTATAATCATCCTCCTCTTCCCCAGGGTTCACTCCAACATCTGATGGTAGGGTGGGCAGGGCACACACACACACACCGCTTCTCCAACAACTGACAGGCGGTGGCGATGACTGCTTCCTGCTGCTACAGGAGCAGAGTCTCAGGGTTCTGCCCATGTGATGGGCTTCCCGGGCAGAACCGGTGTGGGGGGAGAAGGCTGGTGGCTGCTCCCCTGCCCATGAGATGCCCGCGTGGGTTTGCCCATTTTAAGGGCTCCCCGCCTGTCCCCATGGGTGGTTGCTGCATGGAGCCCCATGGAGCAGCTCCAGTCTCCCTGCCTGTGTGAAAACACCCTTTGTCTCTAGCCTCACAGTGAACCAAAATAGTGAGATTTGTAGGAGTTCAGGAAGACCCTGTTCCAATGAGCTGGAATGTTCTTTGGTTTCTTTAGCCTATGGGGAGAATCCAACAGCCTTCGTATGCTGCCCACAGGCGCCGTGCACAGGTCAGAATGCACACGCTCATGTGTGCCCGTGTGGAACCAACAAGAACCTGACTAAACTTGGAACAGAGAAAAATACACACACCTCAAAATGAAACAAAGGCTGTTGCATATGTGTATGTGTGGGTGGGGCGCCCATGTGAACGCCGTGACGGGTGGGATGGAGGGGCGCCCGTGGGACCACCGCAGGTGGTGGGTGGAGATGCATGCACGCTCCTGCGCTCCACCCACTTCAACCCATCACTCACACATGGAGCAACGGGTGCCAATGACCAATGCTCCGTGCATGGAGATGGGTGGAGGTCAGTGGGAATGCACCCCCACACACCACACACCCATCCCCACACACACCATGGCCCGTGTGGAAAGGGTCTCAGACAGCTACTATCAATGTTTAGACAAAAAGCTGCACCTCAACAGACTTAAGCAGAACTTCCACTTCCCAACCACAAGGGGCTTCTTATTAGCTGTCTTTTCCTTCTTCGCTACCTGTTTCTTCTCAGGCCAATTGTTGTCCCTGGTTCATGAAATGTATCTGTTCAAAACATGTGCTTAACTTTACTGAGGAACAGAGATGACCTCAAGTACATGATTAAGCGTTTTCCTGAATCGGGGCTGCTCTCATTTATAGTGATCTTTCTGAAATCAGGCTACACTGGAAACATGTATTAACATACCAGGTGTTTTTACATGGACACTAACTTGTTTTTAAAATCCCAGATTCTTAATCCTGGGTTCCTGTTTACATGGACATTTACAACACAGAATAATTATAAATCCAGGATCACAGTATACATTGGTTAATACGGATTTAGGCTAACACGGATGACTGAAAAATCCCATAGTGCTGAGCTGATGAATTCCATCACCTTCTTCCGCTATGATTTTTGTTCCCCTCTAGAGATGCCTGTGATGAGGAGATACTGGGCTACATGTAGACTACAGGTCTAACAAATATGTAAAGGTAAATGTTATTAAATATGTATACAGTGTGAATGCTGAGAACTGAAAACTCACTTCATGCAATGGAGAAATGCTAAGTCATGACCCTCAGCAACTGTGTAATCAGAAAAAGTCTAACACTTCTGCAGACACTAGCAATAGGCCATTGAGTTGCAAATCGATTTCTTCCTGTGAACGTGACTGAAAGCACAGAGTCTCCTGGTGGGAAAATCAAACAAAGGACCCTGGAAAAGTACTTAAGGGGGAAGACAAGATAAAGATAGTAGCTTCATCTTCATCATCACATCTTACCAGCCAGAGAAGGGTTGCACTAAGCAAGCTGTGAAGTATGGATTGATCTGTTGGAAACCCTAAGACTTGTACCCAGCCAAACTTCCACCCCTGGCTGTGACATGAACTGAAATAGCCTTGGACTTTGATTAGGGTAAGCCTAAGTTAGGAGAATTCAAGTACAGATAGGAATGTGTTATTGATTATGTTATTTTGATAACTGCGCTCTTGAGTATAATCTCGTACTGCATGCTTATTCATGATTTATTCATTAAACTTCTTTTAACTGAACTTAGTATGGTCCAGTCGAATTCCTAATCTTAACAATGACTGGACACAGTTTGGGGTTGATTATGTGTTTACAAACACATATGAACTTAGAGAGAAAGAGTCTATACTGGGAAACTCTGGCTGAAAAGGTGACAAGGTTTACCCATTGCAGGCTGCATCAGTTCTAGAGAGAGAGCTGATACAGTGAGAACTGCAAGTCAGGGAAACTGAGTCACAACAGCCTAGAGTGGGGTAGTGAGACCCCAATCCCATGACACGCTATGATTCTTTTTTCCCTCTAGAGATGTCTTTGGATGATGCCATGGCTAATCTATGCACCAGGTTTGGGGGAAGAGAAATCAAAACACTGATTTCCTGGCCAGCACCCCAGAAAGTGCTGATGACCAGAGAGACATTCCTCGGTAGAGAGGATGTTTGTTCTCTCTCTATGCTCAGTTCGGATTTACAGTTTACACAAATGTTAACTCAGGCTTATTTGAGACTGGGTTAAATAAATTCTTGAAAATGAGGATGAAATAAACCCGGGTTCAACCTTAACCCAGATATTTTAAACTATGATTAGGTTTTTATCACAGAAAATATCAGTATTTACTCATAGCACTTTTAGCATATTTAATTGCTCTTTCACATGGATACTATTAGAAAGAAATGTACCAATTGGAAAACGCATCTAAGAATTTTAAATTAATCCACTGAAGCCAAGGTAATATATATCACATACTGTTACCATTTACAGGAACCTTCTGCAGATGAAGATGGATTTGGAAAGTGAATTGTACTTTGTGTCCAGCAAGTGATTTTTATAGAGATTAATTTTCCGTGCCATTTAAAATTCGGCTTGGGATCTATTGGTTCTTGAGCCCTTAACCCGATTGCTAAACATTGGGACTTGGTCTGCAAAAACAGCTGAACGCCCTTCTGTAATTGTGCTGTTCTGTGATTGGATTTATAATTTCAATTGACACTTCACAGACAAGTATCCTGCTATGGGTGTTTGGGTGTAATGACTATCTGCCTGTTGAGAGTACAATAAAGATGACAAAGGGTGCTTTTAGATGGGCATCTGCCCTGGTGCTGGCTGTGCCAGTCGGCTTCACCCCCGGGAGGCCTGTCGGTCTAAACCCGGCTCTGCCAGATGGGCAGGCAGAGCAGGCCGGGGTAGCCCTGCCAGTGGTGCTCTGGAACATCCCAGAGTGCCGCTGGGCAAACCAAGGGCACTGGCTGAAAGCAGAACCCATCAGCTCAGCAGACTCATGCTGCAGCTCCACTTTTGGTCGCTTTTGCCCCTGGGCAATGCGATAGAATTGCAGGTGCCAGCCTAGAGCACTGGGCAATTGCCCGCAACTTGGGGGAGGGGGGGCGCAAGCGAACTGTGGGACAGGGAACCCGCTGGGTCTATCTGAAGCCAACCCAGGCAGCGCTGCAAGCAGGTGAACATGGGGGTGCACCCCTAGAGCAGCTCCGGGGACAGACTGAGTCTGGGTCCATCTAAAAGCACCCAAAGAGTTAGTGAGGTAACCGATAACACCATTATTAATAGCTACTGATAGCCTCTTGCTCTTTTTGGAGGTTTGCTGGGATTCTTATAGGACATTTGCTCCCATTATTTGCTCCCATTTCAAATAATCCATTTCACAATGAGAATGGGGTCATTAGGGTGCCTCTCTTCAACCCCATTTGAACACAGTGAATCTGAACGTTCACTGTGAAGAACTTTAAAACATTTCAATTATTTATACTGCTATTTTCAAAGAATTCTTAAGGGAGTCAGGTACCAACTGTTGTAACAGCACCTAAAGGGAATTGTGCCGGAAGTATGACCAGTTGATCCAACCTCTCTCTAACCATTCTCAGTTAAACTAACATGTCATATGGTTTACTGAACCACTGGACCAAAAGTAGCCCAAATATAAATTCAGAGCAGAAAGAAAGCTAAAACATGGCTTAGATTTATACCGTGAATAGTGCACATAATGATTACATAATGCTTATAGATGCTGTAATGGATGTTTACTTTTAGGGTTCTCTTTTAAAGGTTTTTTTTTATCACTATGTCTTCAATAGCTCTCTGCTGCCTTCGACACTGTTGACCACTCACTCTTGCTGGACTCACTCCACTCCCTTGACTTCCATGGCTCCGTCCTCGACTGATTTTCCTCCTACTTCTCTGACCACTCCTTCAGTGTGTCTCTTGCTAACTCCACCTCCTCCTCCCTTCCCCTCTCAGTTGGTGTTCCCCAAGGCTCTGTCCTTGACCCTCTGCTCTTCTACACCCTGTCCCTAGGCAAACTCATTGCCTCCCATGGCTTTAGGAATTTGCCTAGGGACCAACGTGTCTGAGGCTTGCTCTTTCCCACCTGTTGCATTCTCCGTAACGACTTGAGGAGGATTACCATCACCAGGACCTTGCCTCAAACAGACAGCCAGGCAAAATCAGCATGCTACCACCACCGCACAATCACAGTCCTTCTGTGCCTACTGATCTGCTCGGCTGGACCAAGGGAGAGACCAAGGTCTTCCGCCTTGAGCCTTTTTAAGGGAAGGGCAAGCTACAGATATAAATCTAAATAAACAAATAAATAATTCATTGCTCTATGTGCGGAGCACAGCAGAAGGCCTTGGTGAAGTGCTACAGGAAGGAGGGCAATGTTCCAAGAGATCTCGGTCCAAATGGTGCAGCAGGGCTACAACCAGGACATGAACCAGTGCCATCAGCAGATCAAGGATTTGAGGCATGGATACACAGAGTTATGGGACAACAACATTGTGTCCAGTTTGCTGTGGGAGGCAAACATCACCCTATTACTCGCTCCTTGATCCATTCCTCTGCGTGGATGGAGTCATCATTGCATCCCACCTGTATGGCTTAGCCTTTACCAGGGGCCAGAAGCAGGTGAATACGACTTCCCCACTGCCCACTCCCACTGCAACTACAGAACCCACAATCACTGGCAGTCATCCCTCCATGCTAGTCCCTGGCCTGGAGCCAGCACAGGTTGACACAGACACTGTGTATCCCCTCAAGTTCGAGAGCCAGCCCTAGTTCAATTGGATACCACCCTTTGTAGATGAGATGGTGGAGGTGGAAGAGATAATGATAAGTTAAAGCACCTTGCAGGTTGGGGGAGGGGGGCAGTGTTTGTGTTTACAAAACTGCATGATTGCCAGGAAACAGCTCCACAGGATGGGAATGGTAGGCATGAGAAGTAGATGGAAAGGCACCATGGTGGGGCCGTGGGCTGGTGGGGGCGGGGGGCAACCTTGTTGGATGGCAGCCTGGGGGTGGTGAGAGCCAAAATGGAGGCCAGGAAGGGAGATGGTGCAAATGGCGGTGGTTGATTTCTGTATGTTCTTCACTCCTCTAAAGTGATCATGAGAGTAGAACTGTGTGGTGCAGCAACTACCCCAGCAGTCACATAGGACAGGTACTCATTCTCACTTCCCTTCGGGTGAAGAGAGGGCTGAAAACTGGGCAGACATGGGCCTGAAACACCTCAGTGGGAAGGTGGGTGGGGCAGTGTGAACTAATGATTTTTCTTGTTGCCTTGCTACAGGTCTGCCAGTGCAACGCACATGGATGGAACCTCCTGCTACAAGCGTCCAGCAGAACCAAGACCTGGGGGTCTGCAACTGGCAGTGCAGGAAGGATTTGGCAAGGGAGTAGGGATGGGTGAAGGCAGTTCGGAAGTTCGGCCCGAACTCAGCCTGTTTGGACGACCGAACCCGAACCGGAATCCAAACATGAACTGACCGAACCGAACTCAATTCCGAACGTCAAAATGACCAAACAGTTCGGTCAGTTCGGATCATGTTCGGGTGACAAAAACGTGTCACTGGAAGGCAAAATGTGACAGGGAGGGGGAGTCAGCTGAGGAGCAGACTTCCAGGCACCAGGGGTGGAGAGGCTTGGAGTAGCAGCCAGCCTGCCCAATCACCATCCCTTTTCACCTCAGACCA
>QEPC01015016.1:1799780-1814755 GCA_003113815.1 Sphenodon punctatus | reverse complement strand
CCCCCCCCAGGGATCGGGTCATACTTACCGGCGGCTGCGGGGACGCCGCGGCCGCTGGTGCTGGGGGGTGGGCTCGCCTCTCAGTCTGTTTTTAAACAAAAATCCAGGCTGGGCAGGGTGGGTGGGGGGTGTCCCCCCTTCCACCCGCGCAGCCTGGGAGAGGGAGGGGGAAGGAATTCATTTATTTCATTGAGTTCAATGGGGACACAGCGCCCCATTGAACTCAATGAAATAAATCCAGTACCGGTATACTGGATTTAATCCAGGAATCCGGTTTTTGCAGAACCGGTAACCGGTAAATCCGGTAGCCGGTAATGGGCCCGGGGTCCCACCTCTAGTAGTTAGCTTAGTTATAGAGATAGATAGAGATACAGTGTGTTTGTAGGACAAGGCCTGTGTAGTTAATTATTAAGATATTCCATTTAGTTCAATAGGTATTAGAATAGTTAATAGCAGTTAGATTTAGTGTGTATGTATGTATATATATAAAGAAACAGCCACTTCAGCCCCAGGACCCACTGTCAGGGTACTTCTGGGGCCTACGTTACTGGCAGGGAGGGCTGTGTCCAATATCTGGAAGCTGCCTGCCACTCTAGCCCAAGGCCAGGACCCACCCTCAGGGTTCTTGTGCCCTGTCATTCCACTCATGGGGCACTGTCATGCCACCTTTTCTTTATGAGTTAACAACCTGCTGTTCATGGCAAAAGCAAGATAAAGAGAGATAAATAAGAAACAGAGAGAAAGTCTCCCCAGTTCTAGAAGGAGAGAAAGACACAACCTCAACCATGCTGTGTCACCTGCACTATTTGTCCACAGAGAGAGAGAGAGAGGCTCCCCGCTAGAAAGATGGAGAGATGGGGGTGGAGGGGGAGAGTTGTAACCAGCTCAAGCTGCCTGTTCATGACTGCTGCCAAGGAGCCTGTCTCTCTTTCTCTGGCACACCCACACAGACACAAGCCCTGCCCCTCCTGGGGGGCTGTCTGCAAGTTGAGAGGCCCCGCTGCTGCCTGGCACATCTTTGGGTTCCTTAACTACGCTACATGTGGTGCCAGCCAGGTGCTGCTGGTAGGGATCGACAACCTGTATGTGATTCTGCCACCTGCCAGCCAGAACTTCAGCACAGAGGGATAAAAGATTGTCAGGGCAAACAAAGCTTGTAACAACAAGAAATATAACTTTAATATAAGCTTGGTGAAAAACAACAACCACAAACAGCTTTATAAAAGGAGAACAGAACATTTATATATATAAAAAACAAAGGAAACTTAACAAAGATCTATGTGGGCCTGTCCTCTGGAATATGGGGAAAAGGTAGAACAGGTTCATCAGCCATAGGGGCGTTCACATCCTCTTGCATTTTGTAGCCCCTTGCAGTGGCAAAATCTATGGCCCCTGCCACGGCCTCCTGCCACTTCACCACCGATTTGCGATGGAGCTCGACACTGTTGATTTTTGTCTGGAGGTAACGGGAATACGCCTTTACCTGGCGTTCCTGTACCTCCAGATGCTTGTATCGGGCTGCCAGCTGGCCCTCCATCACCTTTACAGTCTCCATAAAGGCCCTTTGGGCCTCTCAAATTGGGCCATAAAGACCCTTAGTCCAGGGGTCTCCTCCTTGGATTCCTCCGCGGAGATGGAGGAGGGGGAAGGGAAAGGCCTTTGACGGCATCTCTTCTGGCACCTCTGATATTCCATGGGTGCCACGCCAGAGTCCTGCGGCCGCCTCACTTTTATCCCATTTTTTTTTTCAACATGGGCGATAAGCCCTGATGTGGTCCCCTCTCTGGCCCTTGTAAATCTTCTGGAGCATGTCTAAATAACATAAAAAGATAGGAACATAAGAAGTGCCATACTGTGTCAGACCAATGGCCTGTCAAGCCCTGCCTGCATTCTGCCTCCACAAGTGGGTGGGTGGACAATCTCTCTGCAGGGGACTTCCGCTCCTAACAGGTCATAGGGCCATCCATTCCCTGTTGTTACAGCCCCCGTGCCTTACCTTGCAGATGGCGTATCGCCGCCCCTCCTTCTCATAATAATGCCAGATATCAGACTGTGTATGCAGTCGCCTGCTGTCTGGGGGTGGCACTGGCGACCTCCACCTCTGTGTCCTGCGCGTGATGGTGCTGGCACTGGCACCAGCACCGGAATTGGAGTCCTCCGAGTCCTCATCCTCTCTGAAACAGGAACACATAAACAGAACGTAAGTAATATCATGCATTTATGATGATGCCTCACCCTCTAGTACTCCCTTGGGGTGCTAGGGATGGCAACGGGAGGTGGTGACCCTGGCTGACTGGCACGTGCAAATCCTGCCTTTCTGGTGGATGCTCATGTCTAGGAAGGGCAAATGGAGGGAGGGAGACCCTTACTGGGGTGGATGGCAGTCTGGCATGTGTTTCAGTGGGTGCTTCCTTCGGCTCGTGCCTGACTGCTGGAAGAGCCAAGCCCCACACACCCTCTCTCTCTCTGTGGCAGACATCCGCTGCCAGTCACCCGCTGATGCCCACTGTTTGTGCCTGACTGCCAGTGCCCACCACCACCCCACCCACCCATCCGCATGCCAACGTGCTCGTTCTAAAGGATAGTATTCTTCTTGTCCTCAACGTTCTAGGAAACAATAAACAAAAATAAACTTTACAAACCTGGGAGCAGCAGTGGCACCCTGCTCCGGCTTCTCTGGCACCGAGGAGTCAACCTCCTCCACCTCTAGACTTGCAGTCTCTCTCACCGCCGGCTCCAACCTCTGCCAACTTCTGGCCCCGGTCCGGACAGAAGTGGTGGGGCCGGCTTCATCAACACCCTCTCTGAAAGCAGAACACAAAACAACACCACATAATATCATTCATTTATGATGATGCCTCTAGTTCTCCCTCCTTGGGGTCCCTGGCTGGCACAGCACGTGCAAAGAAATGCTGCTCTTCCAAGGGACCCTTGGTAGGGATAGCTGGCAGGTTGGCAGCCTGGCATGTGTTTGGGTAGGTGCTTCCTTTGGCTCGTGCCTGACTGCTGGAAGAGCCCCCACCCCACACACACACCCTGTCTCTCTGTGTGGCAGACATCCGCTGCCAGCAGTCACCCACTGATGCCCACTGTTTGTGCCTGACTGCCAGTGCCCACCACCACCCCAACCACCCACATGCCAGTGAGCTTGCTCTAAGGGATAGTATTCTATACAACAGTATAGTTTCAGATCCTGAGAGTTGTTAATGTGCAGAGCCAGCTCGAGGAACCTTTTCTGCCAGGCTACAACCTGCTATATTGTTCTATAGAACAATAAACAAATAAACTTTACAAACCTTGCAGCAGCAGCTGATGAGCCCAAGCGGGTGACCTCCAGCACCACCCCTGATGGTCCAGCACCGGTGGCATGCTCTTCCTCCTCCACCACCTCCTTTGGCCGCCAGCCCCTTTTTTAAATAATCTCCCTCTCCATTTTTTTCTTTCAAAAACACACCCACCACACAGTCACAAGCAAGCACCCAACCAGCCAACCATCAAACACATACCAGTCAACCCAAACACACACCAGCCAGCTACAGCACACACACACACACTCTCACACACAAGGTCGCACGCTTTCAAACTTCCTGTTTCCAGCTTCCGACCCGATCACGCGGTTTCACCAAAACCAAAACCGAATGGCCAAACCTGAACATGGCGGCCGAACCGAGCAACCGAACCTGAACGCGGTGATCGGCCCAAATGACCAAACAGAACTGGCAAACCAAACTGGACCGAACTGAACGGCCAAACCCGAACCGCGATGTGTTCGCCCATCCCTACAAGGGAGGTACTTGGAGAGACTGCGTTGTTCACACCCCATTACATGGAACCCAACCACCCGTACTGGTTCCCCCCACACTCCACCCCACAGGGAAAGCACCCAAGCACTCACTGCACTGCACCCACACCAGGGAACAGTTCCTGGGACAGGCACACTTTCCCCCGCCAATCATTCCTGCACACCTTCAGCAAACTATCCTCCATAGCCAGATCCATGGGAGAAGATTGGGAAAATGTCCCTCAACTCATCCTGCCAGCCAAACTAGCATGCCCAGCCGCTACCAAAAGAAGAAGACATACGAATAAATAGTTTTACTTTTTTTGAAAAATAACATGGAAAAAGAAACAGTTTTAATTTTATTGTAATAAAGCTCTTTAATGTTTCATAATCCATGCTTTCTGTTTTTCTTCTGAAAAAGAAGGGAAGTTTGGTGGATGGGGCACCGTGGAGAATGGTGGTATCCAGCATAGCGATAAGCTGCTTTGGGGGCTGGAGGTTGGAAGTGAATGGAAGGGGGAGTGGTAGGTGCCTCCGAAAACAGGAGGGAGTTTGCTGGCCATACACTTGCACTTGAGGTGGAGGGGGTGGGGGAGAGAATAGTAGACCAGTGGGCAAAATCCTGGGTGCAAAGGGAACTACCATGGGAAAGTCACAGCCAAAGGCTGGGTGCTGGCCAGCCACAGAGTAGCCGGATGCATGTCTGTGGCTACGCACTTCCAATTGTCATTCCCAGACCTGACTAGTCTGCAAATGCTCATATGAATTTATGTTATTTATTTATTTATTTATTTATTTAGGCGTGCCAATAGGAACGCACAGAAAAAGACTGCTGAGCAAAAAATAGCATGGGGGCCCAAAGTAAGTAAGGAGGGAAAGTATGCCATCCCAGTGCTGGGGGGAAGGAGGGGAGAGCCAGATGGACCAGAGGAAAACATGGTGACACACAGGAAACATTTTAAAAAGCTTTACTGATAATTAGAAAAAGATAATTTGAAACAGTTCACCAATGCTCATTAAATTGTCACGGATTGTGGGTGTTGGGACTGCGGTTGATGTGCCAGCTGCTCTGCTTGGTTCAGCTGGTCGCGGAACAGGGATACTGGCTTGCTGGAGCTAACTGGTGTGTGTGTGTGTGGGGGGGTGTTCTCCAATGAGACCCTGCTGGTCTTAAAGATGTTATGGAGAAGATAGGTGGCGGCAGTTAACAGTGGAGCAGTCTCAAGCTCAAAATCAATTCTGGTCGCAACTGATCTCCAGCACTGCCTTAAAAGCCTGAAAACTCTCTCCACAACAGAGTGGGTAGTGCTGAGTTGCTGGTTAAAGTACCTTTGCTCTGGGGTGTGGGCAACGCTGCATGCCTTCATGAGCCAGGACTTCAGGAAGTAAGCAAAGTCCCCAAGAACAACAGGTTGTGGAGGGACCAAAGTCTCAGTCAAAGAAAGGGGACTGATGGAAGATGCGGGTGTTGGGATTCTTTCCAGACCACCCAGACAACACATCCACGAACTGGGCACAGTGATCCGCTATGGTCTGGTGATAGGGCTACAGCTACAGACAAGCAGCACAAGGAGAGGGATAGAAAGGGTGGAGCAATCCTTTCTCCCTCAGGATCATAAGGCACCTAGGCTCAAAAGGCTAAGACCAATGATCATCGTAGGGATATGTGGAGGTTACAAATCCCCAATGCATAGTCAAGACTATAGCTGCTTTTAGACGAGAGACATTTACGCATGATTGTTAAAAAATGCGCTTGTTTTAATGCTCGTTTAAACACCTAAACCGTTTTAAATGTGTATTTGCCGTGAACGTGTAAAAGCCCAAACCGTTTTGAATGTGGTTTTTAAATAATGCGCATTTTTAAAAACCGGTTTTGAGCAACTTTGATGATCGGGGGGATGCCAAAAGCGGTTTTAAAAAATGCGCATTATTTAAAAAACACATTCAAAGTTTGGGCTTTTACACGTTCATGGCAAATACACATTTAAAACGGTTTAGGTGTTTAAACGAGCATTAAAACAAGCGCATTTTTAAACAATCATGCGCAAATGTCTCTCGTCTAAAAGCGGCCTAGGTCTCCCTAGCAAGGCCAGGCTGAGAGCAGCAGCAGCAGGTGTAGCGCAGGCTTAAGAGAGAGCAAGCTGCCCAGCATGAGAAGCACTATTAGAAAAAGATTTACAGATAGCAGGGAGAAACAAGGTTTCAGTTGCAGGTGAGACAAGCCCTTCAAGCAACACAAGGGAACACAGGTGCAGGGGAGGAGAGGACAAGACTTCCGGTGCAGGGGAAACAAGGTTTCCAAGCCACACAAGAGGATCACAAGCGCAGATGAGCTAAGAGGCTGATAGCAGAAGAAGGAAAGTTGCAGGCTTCAGAAGGGATGAAGTAACAGCAGCAAGGTAAGTATTGGAAGGGCAGGGAAGGAAAGCAAGCTTCAGAGGGAGAGCAAGCCTGCAGCAGCAAGGTAAGAGTTGAGACAGTAGAGGCAGGAAGACAGGTTCCCCAGTATTGTCGACTGAGTGAAAAAGTACTTCCTTTTGTTTAAAATCTGCTGTCATTTAACTTCAGAGAGTGTCCCCTTGTTCTCTTATTGTGAGAAAGGGCACACCATTCATGATTTTATAGACTTCTATCATATCCTCCCTTAATCGTCTCTACTCTAAGCTAAACAGCCCTAACAGGTTGAGCCTTTCCTCATATGGAAGTCGATCCATCTCTTCTATCATCCTTGTTGCCCTTCTCTGAACTTTTTCCAATTCTATCCTTCCTGAGATGGGGCAGCCAGAATTGCAGACAATATTCAAGGTGGGGTTGTACCAAAGATTTATACAGCGGCATTATGATATTTTCCCATCCCTTTTGCAATTATACCTAGCATTCAATTTGCCTTTTTGCCCACTGCCGCACACTGAGCCGATGTCTTCAAGGAACTATCCACGACTCCAAGATCCTTCTCCTGAGTGGTTACACCCATATCAGAATCTAGCATCATGTGTGTAAACTGAGGATTATTTTTCCCTATGTGCATCACCTTGCACTTATCAACACTGAATTTTCATTGTATTTAGGGTTGCCATACCTCCCCTTTAATCCTGGGAGTTTATGAAAAATACATGATGCAGGGCTGCATTGGTTCCAATAAAGGACTGCACTGGAACCAATGCAGCCCTGCACCATGTATTCTTCATAAGCTGCCAGGATTAAAGGGGAGGTATGGCAACCCTAATTGTATTGCCCATTCACCTAGTCATGCAAGATCCCTCTGTAGTTCTTCAGTGTCTGCCTGGGTCTTAACTTTCTTGAATAATTTGGTGTCATCTGCAAATTTAGCCACCTCACTCTTTACCCAAACAATAGGGCTGATCCCAAGCCCCGGGGACCGGTGCACGGAGCACACACAATGCGCACACACAATGCACACAAGCCGCATGCACCCCTGGCACGGGGCTTACGCGCACACATAAACCGTGTGGCGGGGCGCACATGTATGTGTGTGGGGACTGGGATTGGCTCCAGCAGGGTTAGGCTGAAAGATCAGGATCAAAGAAGGGAATTAAGATCGGAGAATTGGGTCAGGATACAGGAATGGGAACAAGGCGCAAACAGGATTGCAAGGGACAAGAATAGAAACATGGGCTAGAAAAAAAAACATGAACAAGGCACAAAGCTGGACCAAGACAAGAAAGAAGAAAGGTTTAGGAGGATAGGAACAAGGGCAAAAGCAAGACTGGGGAAATAGGAACTAGGGATGGGGAACTAAAAACAGCTAAAAGGCTAAAAAGGCAAGGCAGGGACAGGAACTGAAAGCAAAGAGAAGTTCCACCCAACTTCCTGCTGCTACCAGCCAGCCTTATCTTCTGGCTGGCAACCAGGAAGCTGGGAGACATTGCTAGGGGTAAAGATGGACAGGTGGAAGGATGTCGTCTAGCTAAAGAGGGCTCTTAGGGGAGTGGCTGAGCCTGCGGCAAGTTGAGCAGTGGCATTGTCGGCCCAGCCATGGCTCCAGGAATCCCAGGGGCAAGGATTTGAGACCCAGGTCCTGACACAGGTCACGTTTAACCCCTCGGGAGCCAGTGACTGACTCACCCCTCACTCACACTCTCTCTGAAACTGTCATACCACACTGCCACTTTGGGAAGACATAAACCTGTCTCATTTCAAAGAAATATTTAATGAAAAGCAGTCAATTCCAATTTGGCTAAACGTGAGGTTTAAAAAATAAGCTTAAACAAAATGCAAGACTGGTAGAAATCTGGACATTTTCATGGAACCAGTTTTTTTTAAAAAAAAAACAAATAAATATAGCCCTCTAGCAACTGTATACCCAAATACCACAGGCTGTGCTAAATGCTAGTGAAACTGAAACCACCCTAAATCTGTGAACCCATGGTGCCATCATAAAACAGTTTTTGAAGTAATGATCAAAAGTAAATAGGGCTAGACCTGTTTTAATTCCAAATTCCCCTATTCTGGTGGAGGTATTTCAGAATTGTCTCTTTAATTTGGATTAAATTAATTTCTCATCTCCTCTTCTCCACCTTTTAGACAATGGCATAATTTACATCAATCCCATTTGGTTGTGATAGTGCTTATGGAGATTTTTATGGAAAGCACAGATTCAATCACTTTAATAGCATAATCCCTGGCTCTTCACAAAGCTCCTCTAAAACATTTTGAAATATGAAAGACAATGGCCTCATTACAGGCAATGTAGTCATTCCACAGTTAGGGAGGAAGCAAACTCCCATTACAAAACCACCCATTATTATTATTATTATTATTTAGTTTTTAAAAAAAATAATAAGCAAAGGTAGCTCTGGCCTGCAAGCTTGTATTTTCTGAAAGGTTGTCAGTTTCACAGACATCACTTTTAAACCTCCAAGGCTCTTCAGTTTGAGACAGTAGAAAACTGACAAAAACTGCTCCTGAGCTTGCAGTTTCTAATCTGCTGTATCATAGCCATTTTTCATCGGATTTGCCTGAAAAGCCCTTTTCACACAGGCGCGAGGGGTGAAAATGGTTCAAGTCTTGCAAGATCGTCAGGTAATTCCTCACAGTCCACCCCAGTTTTAACTCTCTTGAATAACTGTGTAATCTGCAGATTTGATCATCTGCTCTTTTGATCATCTGATCCCTTTCCAGCTCCTTACCTTTATTCTGTTGGGCATTACTAACAAAATATAATTGACCATATGAAGGGGGACAAAGGGCACTTTGTGACAAATGGTAATGCCTTAAACAGCTTTTGTAGCAGCTCTAAAACATACACTGTATACACAGAGACATTATGTTCTCAATAACACAACATGCTCCATGTATCATACCCATTTGGGATGGCTTCAGCTAACTCAAGCTGCATGAAGTCTAAATGAAATATGTGAGGAATGGGATGGCTTCTGCAAGGGAATCACTTTGGAGACAATTAGGTCACATCTGAAAGGAGTACAGAATCGGCTTGGAACTTCCAGCCCGTGAGCCAAATCTGGTCCAGCCCGTAAGCCAAATCTGGTCCACAGCCATTTTTTTAGTCCTTTCCAATTCCTGGGATCCAGTCTCTAGGGATGTGCAAACAGAACGGGGTTCAGATGTTTGGCCGTTTGGTCCAAAAACTTAGTTTGGATTTGTGGGTTCGGTCCAGCGGAGTTCAGTCCTGCTGAACATTCAGAAAGTTCGGCAGAGGCTTGGGGCACTCCAGGGGGGCCATGGGGGCATGGCAGGCCGTCAGAGACACAGCAGCAGCAGCAGAAATGGGGAAGGCTTGGCGCTTGGCACCCCAGCTTGCCCGGGCAGGCAGGCTCAGCGCTTGGCCACTGGGGTGCCCGGGCGCCATGGTTTCTGCTGGATTGGTAGGTACACCAACTTCTGGGAGAGGGAGACTTCTGAAAACGCCTGCTGCCAGGATCAGGGGCTAGCTAAGAGGGAGTTGGAAGGAGGGGAGGGCAATGACTTTTGTTACTTGCTGCGCCTGCCTTACCACAAGCCCCATTGGCTCCGTGCAGCCTAGCCTGTGGCCAATCGCAGACTGCGAAGCCAGTGGTCTGAGGAAAAGAGGGATGGTGATTGGGCAGGCTGGCTACTATTCCAAACCTCTCCACCCCTGGTGCCAGGAAGTCTGCTCCTAAGCTGCCCCCCTCCCCCCCGGGCCTTCCAGCCCTGGTTTTTCCTGCCCGAACTCATCCGAACGCGCCCAAACTGTTCAGGGCATCGGGCTTTCGGTTCGGCCGTCCGAACGGGCTAAGTTCGGGCTGAACACCTAACGACCAAACCACATTCGCACATCCCTACTAGTCTCTGCCATCAAGCAGTGAAAGAGAAAGTGCAGGGGCAGGGATCAGAGATATCCCTTGGTCCTTGAGAGCATTCCTGAGTCCATGGCTTAGACCCATGATCTGTACCCTCCTCCTCCCTAAGCACATCCCTTAAGCAACCCCAGTCCCAACTCCTATCCAGCTCACAGATAATACTAATTTTCTAAGTGGTCCACAAGACAGAAAAGGTTCCCCACCCCGGTGGTACACAATACAAAAGACATAGAAGATGGAAAAATGGTCAGGAGACTGGATGCACAAGCAGAGGTAAGCAGCCAGTTTGGCATGGAATGTGATACTTCCCTCTACACCTTACATGGCCCACAACAGTCCTTGTGCAGCAAACTGCACACCTGCCAGCTACTCTGTTCTCAAGAAATTCTGAAAGTATTTATGAAAAAAATCCAAGGAACTTCCAAGGCAGCTTGAATTCATATTTAGCTTATGTATGCCTTAAAAATACAGCAAAACTCTGATAATCCTGCTTCCCCAAGCAGCTGGGACATGCTGTAGATTCTGTTAACTAGTCAGCATAACTAGTCAGCTACACACACATGAAAAACAAACAAGAAAAAAAAACACCAAAAAATAAAATAAAAGGCCATGAGCCTCAAACAAGGGAACTAAAAAAACATACACAGTGCAAACACAATGCATAGTTGTTAAGGCGGGTGTAACAGGAGTTTTGGAGATGCAGACAGGGACTGTTTTTGTGGTTTCTAACTTTGTCTTTGATTGCTGGGCTTAGGAAATATTAAATTTCCTTAGTTTTTGGTGTTTGCTTAATTAGGAAGAACCCACCTTTCTTCTAAACCAGTAGGTTTTTTGTTAGATAATTATTAATAAGACATGAAAGCTTTTCCAGTGGTGGAAAATGGCTTTAATTTTTTAAGACATGTTTCACACACACACAGTCTGCATATCACTTTTAAGAAAAGTGGAGTCTGCACAAGCATTGTACAGTTATGAAGGAGTTTAGACTTTTGTACTCATTGCAGAGAGGAATTTGTGTGATGGATGGACAAGAGACAGATACAATTCTTTGGATGACTGACTGCTTTTCTAGTTTTCAGAATGAAACTCTGCATTTCTGTTATTTTTAAGATGTTTGGTTTTTAAATGCAGTGTTCTTATTTTAGGCTTTAAAAGAAACAACTGGTGGTACATCTGATCAATAATGACTCCCAGAAAATGAGTGTTTGTATGAGAATTTCCTTTGTTTTTTAAAAACAGACTTGAATGCATACAGTTTTCCCAATGTAATCTCACTGCATAGTTATAATTATGTCATGGCATCATAGGAATGGAGGCTTCACATGCTTCTGTTAACAGTGATCTCATGTGAATCCAGTACAGTAGCATATGATGGCTTCAACCTATGCATATTGCTCAGTGCTAGGGTTACCATCTTTCTCAATTTGACCCTGAGACTCCATTGTGGCCTATGGGAGTCTCAGGGTCAAACTGCAAAAGCTGGCAACCCTACTCAGTGCTTCTACAGCAATGGAATCTAGTATAGAAAAACTTACTCCATAACTATATTATAGGCTTTATCCAACATGTATCAAATGGAATAAAATAGACAGAAATTCTGAATTCACTTTCAGTCCAATCTACTATTCCAGCATTGGCCCACTAATTAAAATAGCAGGCATTCCTACTTCAGGAGTTTCATTGCTACAGGTTCAATGTCTATTACTTCCACAAGTACCACAGCATGATCTGTGTTCCAGTGGATCCCAACAGAAATGCTTATACCATTTTAAACAAAACAAAACAAAAACAACCAAACCCTTAATTTCCCTCCTCCGATTACCACACAGGTTTAAAAGCCTGTCAGAGTTCTGCAACAAGGCAGGCTACTCTACACAGAAGTATTATGTTTCTTTTTTAGGATAATATGGATTTAAATGCAGTGGGCATATCAAACACTTTCCCCCTGCATTACACTGGTGCCAAATTTTGCACAGTCCAAACAGTGCAAAGATTGACATTTTGTGTGTTGCATGCCAAGGCAGGTAATAATGAGTGTGCAGTGCTACATCAAAAGGAAAACCAGATGGTTGTAGTAGCAGAGGCACTTGGGAGTTAAGAAAATGAAGCAAAAGGAGTGTGCAGTCAGAATCCACTTCTGTTAGGAACATAAATCCAGTTTCAAATTTTGCTTTGATGAGCGCAGGTGAAAAATGTTAGCTAATGTAACAAAGCATTTACCAGTATGTGGCAATTAGAGCTCTTCCTGTGTTAACACAGAGCGGGAAAGGAAGAGAACGGTGTTTATATGCCCTCCTGGAACACACTCAACTCAAGGGCAGGTTAGAGAAAATTAGAGCCTAAACTGATCTAATTGATGCTATTTTTGCTTGGGAGAAGGCAGAAGAATCAATCTCACAAGAATAAGGAAAAGAGTAATGAAAGATAAAAGAGGTGCTTTTCATTAACTTTAATTAATGTCTTTGCCGTGGATGTTCCAAATCTTAGGATAACCAATAGGTTATATTATACCACTCAACACAGCACACGTTCAAATGAAATAAAAAGCTAGATTCCTTCATTTTGAGTGCCTTCTTAATTATTTTGAATGTTTAAAATCTTTCATTGTTTTGTTATGCATGAGGGTGGGTGTGATTAGGCTCTTTTGTACTGTGCCAATACCACAGAAATGCTTCTAAGGTGGCCAGGTACAATATCATGTAGTTAGCAACACATGATATATATTTTATTATGTTTGGACCCACAAAAATCTGCCTCATGACACAAGGTTAGAGATTTATTTTTGGAGCTGGGAATCAATAGTTCATTTTTGGTTGCTAATGCTGCACATATGGTACTAATTTCCTTCAGTATTATTCTCCAGTCCATGAAGACTGATATCTCTTTCATTGTCGCCGTCACATGTAGGTCTCAGCAGAATGACCTTGGTGAACACTAATGGGTGCAGAGTGTACTGAATATAAAAACACAGCTAACTAACTATTGAGATTTATTTCCAGTCTAATTGGGCAGGTCAACACATTTCCCACTGGCTTCTTTGTTTCCTCATTAATGTTTGTGTTGATAACATAATAATGCAATATGAAGCAATTCTTGGAAACGGCAGTCCAAAAGAAACATATTACTAGACGCAGAAGTAAATTGGCCCCAGTGTTTCTTTAGTTTGAAGTTTCTTTCTTAATGCTGACTTTCCAGAATACAAAGAAGGTGGAAGATGAAAATTCACACAAAAAAAAGATGGAGAAAAAGATTTTCGACAAAGATCTACCACAAAGTGGCAAACCGCATGAATGCCTGGACTCCCTTGGTTGATTTGTAGCAGTAAATCGGTGCTTTCAGGTTACATTCTGGAAAATCTCTTTAGCTTTAAATAAGTGCTTTGTGGCCTAGTAACAAAAATCATTCCCAAAGTAAACCCTCCTGTTTCAGCTTTCATCTCTCTACAGCCAATCACTCATATGCACAAAATGAATTTATGGTAATGCTCCTTTTATTAGACTGAAAATGTTTATTGAGGCCTCCAACCACATTAAAGAACATAAGCATAATGGCAGTGGGAGGAAGAGAAATGCATCCCTCCCAAGTTGATGGGACACCAATGGAGCCAGACCTCCAACTTCTGGAGATTCAGGGGATGGAATCTCCAGAGTCCACTAGGATCCTCTAAACCTGAATATTCTTTCATATAGCTCTGCTTGTGTACTCAGTAGGCCCAGGGCCAGACTTAAGCAGGACCAGCAGGGGCCATGACCCAGGCCTCATGGCAGAAGCCACACAACCTTGGAAGCCTTGACCTTGGGAGTGCTAAAGAGGCCTATGAACCTACTGCCAGGACACATGGCATGAGTCAACATCCCTAGGCTGGAGCCATGTTGAAAGGGTGTTGCAACAGACATTCCTAGTAGGTGAGGCCATGAACCAGATGGGCAGGTAACCCATCCGAATTGGGTAAGCCTTCTGGCTACAAGCCAATCACACCAGACCTGGCGTGTCTTCATAAAAGCTAGTGTGAGACACACCTCTGCCCTTTTTTTTTTTTTTTTTTTTACCTTCCCCCCCTTCTCCTGGACTGCTGCTAGCTGGAACCAAGAACTGTACCCTACATGTCTAAGAAATCATCCCTATCTATAGCATGTGGTGAAGAAACTGTAAGTAAAGGAACTGTTACCTCCCAAAGCAACAGTTTTAGGCAGTCGCAATCCAAACAGGTCCACACACCCACTGAGTTAGACTTTGGAACTTGCTCAAGGGCGTATTCCACCTTCTTACCCTTTAGTACCTGTTCGTACCTTTTTTAACCTTAACTAGTAAAATCTGTGTTTCTTTGTTTCTCTTTTACGCTACTGGGTGTGATTTTGTGTGCTCTCAAGATGCCTCTCCAGGCCTGCTAAAGCACAGTTACCAAAAGGGCGACAGGATTCACCCTAAAAAGGGAAATCCTCACTGACTTTTCCAGCCAGGGCAGCTTCTGACCAAGCTAAGCCTGACTTACACCAAGGGCTTCTGCCTGTTGTAAAGAGAGAGCACCAGATAAGGAGAACCAGGGAAAGGGGTGTCCTTGGGAAGCTGTGAGTTTACTGTGCGAACTCCCTCTCATTTGGGGGTTTGGATGGTGGCAGTGAAACCCAAGTTTTCTGGGGTTTGCCAGCAGGTGGGGAACCAGCACAATTTTTCCCTCTTTTGAGGCCTCAGGCTCAGAGTTTTGAACAACAAAGTGAGTTGGGTGGCTCAGTTTTGTAGCCACCCTGCTGTGTTTTGTTACAGATCTCACGGTCAGAGGGGGACCGTAGGGAGGCCAGTCCTGGTAGCCTCAGATCCAGTACTCTAAATCTACCCCCTCTCTGTGTGTGTGTGTGTGTGTGTGTGTGTGTGTGTGTGTGTGTGTGTGTGAG
>QEPC01015016.1:1729158-1746249 GCA_003113815.1 Sphenodon punctatus | reverse complement strand
AGGGGAATGTTTTTAGTTCCCCCACCTATTTATATTTATATTGTTTTTTGCCCTGTTTTAATATCTTAATATGATGGTGGACTTTAATTTTTTTTTAAATTTTATTGTATGTTTTAATGCTGTGAGCCGCCCCGAGCTGCATGGCAGGAGGGGCGGGATAGAAATGTATAAATAATTTTTTTAAAAAAAATAAAATAAATTTGGCTACCCCCCATTTGATAACTCCCTCTTGTCCATCTTTATTGGCGAGTCCCCTGTCCCAGGGTCTTGGTCGTATAGACTTATTTGGGAGTTCTGCAGAAACAGTCATCTTAAAGAGGTCTATAGTAGCTGGGTCTGTAGAGAATCAGCCACGGGAAGAATCTCTCCTGCATGACAATGACATTTTATTTAGGCCTGCTCCTCTAAAAAGCCAACTCATTTCTATAACTACTGAGGGTAATGGTGCTACTACAGGCTCTCCCCTGGATTTTCTTCTCTCTGGTTCTTTGGGACTCGAATCATGTGCAGCACAACTAGGTCCGCCTCCTGAGCTTGCAGATGGGCTGGCAGTGGAGCCTTGTGTAAGCGAATATAATGCCCCCAACCTTCATCATATGTCTCCCCTTCTACAAGGAGACTTAAGACCCAAGTATTTAATAACAAGTCTGATTTGGGCAATTTGAATGTGGACTGACTGGTCAAATACGGAATTGACCATTTAAGATTAATAAATTGGAATATTTCAGGCTGGAAACAACGTGTTCTGGATCCAGATTTCAAATACCTGCTTGAGAATTATGATATTCTTCTTCTCCAAGAAACCTGGGCAGAAATGGATTTATATCAGCAAGGATTCAATGTATGCAGCCTAAAAGCAACCTCCCTTAGTTCAAGCGGTAGACTGAGCGGGGGGCTAGCTTTATTAATACGACAATCTAAGCACGCTAAGATCAACTTGGTTGAGTATTTTAGATCTTACTTTGCTTTATGGCATTGTGGTTTTTTGCATGGTATGAGCTCTTATTAGCGAATATTTATATGCTACCCGGTGTGTCTCTTTATTATACAGATGACATTTGGTCCTTTGTTACAAGGGCAATTCAGAAAGCTTATTTAAAATTTCCTAAGGCTATTTTGATTCTTGGAGGAGACATGAACACTCGAACTGGGAATCCTAATGCTAATTTAGAGACCTTGGATTCTGATGATATAATAATTCCTCCATTCAATAACTCACGGGTATCAAAGGACATGGTAAAATGCCCTAGGACCTATAGGCTCTCTCAATTTTTGATGCTGAATGGAATGCTTCCTGGTGATCTGGAAGGACATTTTACCTATCATTCCAAATAAGGTTCTAGTGTTATCGATTATTTTTAAATTGCTTCTAGTTTTCTATTTAGGGCCTTAGAATTAAAGGTCCTCGCTGCAGTGGAAACGGAACATTTACCATTAGTCCTTTTAATTGGGTTTTCTTATTCCCCTAACTCGAAGGTCTTATCTTCCTCTAATAAACAGTATCACCCTGAGTCGGTAATATGTCCAGTACAAGCTAAGTGGAACTCTAATTTAGGTGATATTTTTTCATCATTTATTCGCTCATGCCCAATGCTGGACTTATGTAAGCAAATACAGGAGTCACATTCAGAATCAATTTTATTATTTGAAGAATTGATAGAGATGGTTATCCCTTTGTTGTCTTCCAGGAAACCACGCAGATTAGGGATTCTCCGATCCCCTGGCTGGTTTGATTTGGACTGTGTTAGGGCTAGGAGGTCCCTTCGGAAGACAATAAGGACAATGATGAGTTTCCCTTCAGAAAGAAATAGGATTTCTATGGTTAATAACAGGAAATCTTATAGATCACTCCTATAAGAAGCTGGAGCATCAATTAGATAAATGGCAACAGTTACATCAAGCTGCCATATCAAACGACCCAAGACAGTTTTGGTTACTTATAGCTAGGGCCAGGATTGGTGACTCCCAGGTGCAAGGCAGCACACTATCTTTATTGGAGTGGCAGTGGCACTTTGAGCATTTGTTTTCTGGATCCTCCTCTTTATCCAATGGGGTTGAACTCCAACCAATCATTAGATTTCTAGAATGGCCACCAGTTACTCCCACAAAGATATTTGATCTTATAATACAATTAAAGAATGTCAAGGCCCTGGGGATTGATTTTATTCCCCCAGAATTATTGAAGCATGAGGCTAATTGGTGGTCATCTCTATTAGCCCCTTTATTTACGGAAATAAATTCCAAGGGTCTGATTCCTAAATATTGGCTTAAAAGCCTAGTAATTCCGATTTTCAAAAAGAGAGACCCCAATGACCCTTCAAACTATAGGCCAATTAGCCTTTTGTCTGTGGTGGGGAAACTTTATGTGAAGTACTTGCTTGGTAGATTCCAGCATTGGCTTGAAGTTGATAGTAATAAAGTTATATTTCCAGAACAAGCTGGTTTTAGATCTGGCCAGTCTACACAGGATCATGTATATGTTCTTAGGCACTTAATAGCCAAGTACCCTCTAGCTCACTTTCTGAGACCTCTGTTTTGTTGTTTTGTGGACCTGAAGGCCGCATTTGATACCATCGATAGAGAATGGTTGTGGTTGAAATTTAGCAGGTCTTCAGTGGATGGTCGTCTTCTTTACCTGGTAGTTAAACTACATTATGAAAATGTTATGCAAGTGCGCCCGGCATTGGACCAACCCCTAACCGGAGGTATCTCCTTGGATAGGGGAGTCCGTCAAGGTTGCATTCTTGCTCCAGCTTTATTCAATTATTATGTTAATGACCTTGTTTCCTTTATGGCTGAGAGCAATGTACATACACCAAACTGGAAGATGAGAGATTACCAATTCTGCTTTATGCGGACGACACAGTTCTTTTATCTCTTATGCAGGTTGGTTTGCATCAGAGTACTCATAGATTTGCACAATATTGTTCTCAGGAAAATGTAATCATAAATTATACTAAGACTAAGATCATGGTAATCAGCCATAGCCGACACCAATACAGATGGCAAATGAATAAGGAACCTATAGAGCAGGTTCAATCATTTAAATATCTGGGGGTTGTCTTTTCAGCAACTGATGGTTGGACCGCCCATTTCAAAGCCACTATGTACAGGCCCAGAAAGTCTCGAGTATAATTATCAGGTTTTTCTATACTCAGGATGGTAAACTTGTAGGACCTGCTTTACGGTTGTTTAAGGCAAAAGTGGTTCCCCAGCTATTGTATGCTGTGGCCATTTGGAGCCTCCCTGTACTTGATAAACTTGAAGGAGTCCAGAACGTCTTCCTACGTGCAATCCTAGCTGTCCCAAATTGTGTACCGCAGGTTATTTTGAGAGCTGAGACAGCAATGAAAACAATTAGATCCTTGGCCCTTTCAGCCATTTTAAAATTTTGGCTGAAAGTGGCAATATTCCCCCCTCCTGCAGATTCACTTATGTCATACATCTTTAACACAAGTGCTACTGACTGCTGGTGTCGATCTGCCAAATTGGATTTATCCAAACTTGGTCTCTCTAGGGAGATTTTATCCCCACTAGGTTTTAAGGATGCTGAGAGAACAATAACTTTAAGGATTACTGACCAGGATCTTCAGAATGAAAGTATTGCTCTTTCCATTCAAAAGATTGTTCCAGATTATAGATGTGTCAGTCTGAAGGAGTCTCCGCCACAATATTTGATGAATTGGATATCTTGGTCTCACCGGAGAGCCCTCACATTAATGCGTTGTAACACCTTTCCATCAGCCATCTTGGAGGGCAGATTTCGTAGAATTCCAATGGAAGAAAGATTGTGTGTATATTGTGATATGGCTGTTCCCGAGACAGACAAGCACATCATTTTATACTGTCCTGCTATTGGTTTTTTGAGGGATAAATATATTGGACCTTTTCTCAAAAATATGTATGATGGATTGAGGGAAGATTCTGTATTGCATTGTCTGTTCGATGGCAGAGACTCGCCTCGCTCTCGTGCGGTGGCGGCATTTTGCGCCAGTGTAATCTTTATAAGCAACGCAGTGTAACTACTCTAAATTCCTATGCGTGTTAGGGGACGATTTGGGTATTCCCCTTGATTGCTATAACGTTTGGGTTAGGATATTTTAGAACTTTATAATTTGGAAATTGTGGAATTTTCTGTATAATTGTTTGGTTTGGGTTTTTATTTGCTATGGCATTATTGGGTTTTATGTCTTATGTATTATATTTTGTTATAGCCAATGGCTAACAATAAACAAATTACCTACCTACAATCAAAGGCCCCACCAGCATAGGTGGATTAGCACCTAATGAATGGACAGCACCCAATCCAGACCAGCACAGGGCCTATGTGCTGGGGTCACCCTCAGTGCCCTCCAACATACGAAGTCCATGATTAAATTTAAAATAACATGAGTGTGAAAAGCACTGGTGTAAAATATGGGCCCTCTTGTCCTCAAATGCACGGAGCCCAGAAGGCATGGTGATGGGCTTCAGCAATTTGTGAGGAGGGTCCCCACACATTAGGCCCATTTGTAAGCTAGAATAGCATATGCATAACATAGGGGACTGCCAGGACTGCAGTACAGGGAACCCATGCCCCTGAATGGGGATGTTGTGTTTAACATCAAAAATTAAGCATAGTAACATTTTCCTTTTTCTAATAAGTGACTCAGATTGTGGGTATTTTCAGACGTTACGTGGTCAATGTCCACCACAGTCAATTTCCTGTGGTGGCTTGGACCACGTAACGTCTGTTGGGGGGAACGGACGTTCCCCCCCAGATGTTACCACGGCGTGGGATCAGATTCACCACACGAGCAGCCGAAGCGGTGGGACCGGAGGCCGTCGCGTGTTGAATCCGATTCCAGGCCGTGGTGACGCCCGCCGTCATGTCTGGACGGCAGAAACGGGCCGGAATCCCCAGAGGAATTCCGGCCTGTGGCCATAGCGGGCAGGCGGGCAGGCGCTGTGGCGGCATTGGCCGTGGCGGCCGCCCGTCTCCCCAGAGGGTGGGCGGCGGGGAGCGTGGACGGGGTGGGGCCGTGTGGCCGCACGTTGCGCTGCGCGGCCCCGCCCACTCCCCGATTCCCCGCCGGGATCCCCCGGAACGTCTATTAGGGCATTACGGGTCATCCCGGCGGGGGATCATTTCATTGATTTCGTGACAGGACCAATTGGCCCCGTCATGTATGAAAACACCCTCTGTCTGGGGGTGTTGCCAGGAAGGTGGGCCCACATACATTTTGAGGTGAATTTGTGTGTGTCTGGGGGGGGGTGTTATGTAACTGGGCAGCCCATTGCAACAGTTGCTGAAGAGGAGCAACTGCCCACCCCTACCTTCCCCAGGAAAGAGAAGAGCCCCATGTCTGCTGCTAGGTCTGTGTGGTATTTTGTGAATTTTTAAAACACAAGACACATTCAAAACTGATGCAGTGGCATGCTGGGAAATTAATTTCATTCAAAATATGCATCATTTGTAGGATTTAGTTAATTTTGCATAATTTATTCTGCTTGGCAAATCTGGATTTTCTGCTCAGAGAATTTGGCTTTCCTGGTTGCAGAATTTGGAAATAAAAATGGCAAAATACATGGGGCCCTGGCCAAAGTCCTGCCTATAGGTTGCCTCCCTATAGCTGTTCTGATATAGTGTGAGCAAGTGGCAACCAGCATTGGCTTGGCTTACCTTAGCCTTTGAAAAGCCATGTGTGACCCATCCTGGCACAGGTGAGGTGTGGCAGCTTTTTCTAGTGTTGGCAGAGCCGGGAATGGTCCAGAGTGTTGTTCAGAGGAGCGGTGAGAGCAGAGACAGAGATCAAGCAGAATATTTTCATCCTGAATATTTTCATCCTGCACAGGGTGGGGAGGCAGACAGAGATGACTTCCTGTGGGAGGAGATTAGGGGAGCAGAGAACTGGACCACAACCCTCTAGGGCCAAGACAGTGAACCAGACTGGTTGGGCCAGATATGTCAGCCCTGTACAATGCTGGAGAAAGGAGCCTTGTGGTGGGAAAGAAGCAGCACCCCCTCAAAATGAAAGCATATTATGTCACCTTTAACAATTATGACTATCAAGCATTCCTGTTTTAGGAGATGGCCCATACCACCATTTTGCAGATGGCCCAAATTCTCCGCATTGAGAACTGTGAATGGAATTTAGAAAGAAACTTTTCTCTCTTCATATTGCTGAATAACCACAACCATCTGTGATCCCTAAAGATTCATTCTACACTAGTCACTGTTACACAACAGCAAAACATGTATTTTACAGACAAGATGGAGTCACTATCCTGCCTGTTCCCCAAGCCTGTAGCCTAGGCTTCATCTTTGACTCACCCCTTTCTTTTAAACCCTACATTGACTCTGTTGCGATTTAGCGACTCTGTCGCTTCTTCCTCCATAACATTGCTAAGATTCGCCTATTTCTCTCTGTCTCGTCTGCCAAAACTCTTGTTCATGCTCTGGTCATCTCTCGCCTCGATTACTGTAACCTCCTTCTCACTGGCCTTCCCCGGTCTCACCTTTCTCCCCTCATCTCTGTCCAAAACTCTGCTGCCAGGGTCATCTACCTCGCCAGTCGCTTCGACCATGTGCAGCCCCTCCTCTCTTCGCTTCACTGGCTTCCCCTTCCTGAACGAATCCTGCACAAGCTCCTAGTCTTCACCTATAAAGCTCTTCACAACCTTGCTCCCCCCTACCTCTCTGCACTTATCGCCCTCCATACTCCAGCCCGTGCACTTCGCTCCTCCTCTGTCCCTTCTCTCACCCTTCCACGCCTTCCCTGCTCCCCTAAGCGCCTTCGTCCCTTCTCACTTGCTGCCCCCCATGCCTGGAACTCCCTCCCTGTCCACATCCGCCTTGCCCCCTCCCTTCATACCTTCAAATCTCTCCTTAAAACTCACCTCTTTCGCTCTGCTCTGTCTGACTCTTTATCCTGCTGAGCCACTATTCCTATACCTACGATCGGTTTACCCTTATCCTTGCCACATGGACCTGCCTGCTGTCATTCTCATCATAACCAAGCCAAGTACGTGCACTTGAGACCTCGCATCTTCATAAATGTTAGACCCCTTGTCTCTCCCTCTGTTCCCCTTCCTATGTCTCTCCCCCAGCTCCTGTCTCTCAGACTATAAGCTTTAGGGGCAGGGACCGTGTGTATTTTATTACTTTGTAAAGTGCCAGGTACACTGCTGGCGCTATATAAATGTTTTTTAATAAATAAATAAATAAATAAATAATAATAATAATAATATGGCTGAATTCAAGCTAAGGAAAACAACCAATAAACAACAAACACTAGTTCCCCATGAGAGAGAAAGAGAGAAAAGGTATTGATTCACTCTGGACATTCTGTGGGAAGACCAAAACACAAAGAGAAGCTAGCTCTATATCCCACAAGAAGATTTTTTGACAGGTAAAGGTGTAATATACACAAATCGAATAATATATCCCACACTTGTACCAGCAGTACAAAATAGCTGCTATCCACTTCAAATTACAGGCTGAAAAAAAATGTTATACTGACCATCAGCAGGACTCAAAAACACAGGCCTGACGAGATGGGGAAATGGGGGTGGAAGGGGCAAAATTCAGCGGTCGGGCTAAGGCCCGAATTGAAGTTGTTAACTAGCTTTATTCTATTCATGCTATGTGTTTTATTTGCTTATAACATTTGGGGTAGGGTCTGGGTGGTGTGTAGGGATGACTTAGGAAGTGGGGGGCTCAAAGGGAACCTTTGTCCCAGGGTGGCTCTTGGCAGCCCTGCCCACAAAAGTCAACAAGTTTTAACTTCCTGTTATCATAAGAAAGAGCCTATCTTAGTAGGAGTCTGAGCAGTATTTTAGTGTCCCATAGTTCAAAAGAAGTTTCAGATTGATCTAGTACCCAGTGGGGAAAAGCATGACACATCTGATTACATCAGCTCTTCTAAAACAACATAGCCATTGTCACTAGCACTTCAGTTTGAAATGCAAAGCTCACTTCTTTGCCCTAGGCCTCCTGCAATAACATCCCTGCTTTTAAAGACAGAACCACTGACAAAATCCTCTCACTGAGGGGCAATACATAGGGAGAAACAGAACCTTAACTTCTTCATTTTCATAGATGTGTGAGGTAAATTTCAGATACTCCTTCCATCCCACTCCCCTCCCCCCACAGTGCTGGAGACAGTAATCGTGCCAAGCCTAGATTAGAAATGGGCCTGAGCCCCCAAGGCTGGATAGTGACCAGTCTGAATTAGTCAAAGTACAGGGCATTCTTATCTTGAATTTCGACCTGAGCTTAACCTAAACTTGAGACCATTTTGAGCATTGCTGAAGAAGACCCTGCTTTAGCCAGGTTAACAAAACTGAAAGGGGGTAATTGTACATAAGGGAGTGCCTTCTGCAAAAATAAATAAATACAGTTTAAAAATATATATATTTAACAAGTCCATATGAACACACTGCCTGAGTTAGGCCCCTTGCAATCCACTGTATTGTGAACATATAGACAATCTGTTTCTTTAATCTAATGAGTGTTTAGAAACTGAAAAATTCATCTTTAATTGGATTTGGATGGAGGTCCATCAAACCTAAACAGCAGGAGATTTCCTCACCTAAGCTAGAGGAGCACCCTGAACAGCGAACAACAGGAAAAGCACGGATATCCTCTTTAAAAGACTAAAGAAAGACACTAACCAAACTTCTTTCTAATGCCATCATTCCACTTCATTAAAATACCAAGGACCTTTTCCAACCCTACCATGGGTATGAGTCAGCGCAGCATCTCTTTATTACCATTGCTAAGGGTGTTTATAGACGAGACAAGAAAGGAGGCTGATCCTTTGATCAGCCTCCTTTCTGTGCACTCGTCTAAAGCTTGAGCCAGGATCTTACCCCGCGTCTGACCGGGCAGGCAATCCTACCCCCTCAGACGTGGATCCCCGAAGTGCCGGCTTCACGCCGCACTTCCGGGTTCCTTGGGCATGTGCGCATGCGTGGAAGGGCGTGCATGCGCACAAAGACTCTGCGCCATGTCTGGACGTCAGACAGGGCATACAGAGGAAGGCGGGGGGGGGGGGGAATGCCGGCTTGTAACCGGGATCGTCTATAAACGCCCTAAGAATGACAATACAGCAATTCCCTGCTTCATTATATCTCAGGTAATCTTCTAGAAAGCATTTTAGTTCTAAGGTGTAGCTCTCATATATTCCCCAAAACATTTTCTTTGTTACTGTTCCTATATGGCAGTCATAACATGCAATTCGATTACCACTGGAATGAGGAAGGCTGAACTAAACCAACATCCAGTCTTTTTAGTATTCAGCCTCACTAATATGGAATAAAAGAAGCCAAACATACATAAAACAGGAGACAGTATAAAAGGAAATCAAGGAGAGAAAAATATTGTACTTGTATTGTGCACCTCCTTCTATTTGACCTCATTCCTCAATTCAGAGAAAGCAGCCCATGTATACACACACTTATCGCACATCTGTTTTCTGTTTGCCAGTTGGCCAAAACAATTGACAGTTCTTGGGGAAGGAATATAGGTAGTTGCTGTGCAGGGATGGAGAGAGCGAATAAGAAAGTTGTTTGTCAAGCCACCTTCTCCATTACATTTGAGACATATGTTCTAGAATACCACAGCAGTGGGCTAGAAAAATGAGATTTCAGTGAGATCCAACACTCATGTAGAAGATTAAAAGGGGGTGGGGAGCTTGACAAATTACTGTGGCAAGGTTTAGGCAGGTAGCTTGTGTGGTGCAGTAAAATTAAATGAATCTTGTCCATCCAATACAGCAAGCAATATTCTATCGAGTAAACACTGTGACTGTGTGCACCATAGGCCACAGAAACTGGTACGCCTTAACCACACCAGCCTGATAGTCTTTAACCACACCATGTGGCTTGGGATGGACTTTGACCTTTGACTGGAAACACAGAGACCGAGCTAGAAAAACCTCAGGCCAAAGAACATCCAGATATCTAACCAATCTTCTAAACAATGATTTCATTACCATGACCATGGGAAAGGGAAGCGACTATTGGGTGCCACCGTTAAGGTTGAGAGAAGCCTTAAAACCCCTGGCTTCCTATGGTTCATGCCCATCCTGCACAGGCAAACCCATCCTAATGCTGTCACACTTATTCCCACAGGCACCCATAATGAGCACAAAGAGGGGTCAGGAAAGTTCATCTGTTCAAACTACCAATTTTTTTTTAAATGAGTAATTACTGTAAATATTTTCCTCTTCACCTTCTCTTCAGAGTCCTCTGACCCACGTAGCTACTTTCCCAGCCCTAGACAATTCCAGTGCCATTAATTCTAGGGAATCTGTGATAGGACAGTCCTCCCCGATATCCCCACCTCAGTTCCTTCTCCCAGGCAGCTTTCCTACAAAGCAGTTCTCTAGAAGATTGAGGAAGAATGTGAAGATTTAATTCCTGCCCAGACAGTGTGGATTGCCACCAAAATAATTGCTTCATTAAAAGACCTGAAAATATCCTTTTAGTGAATCTGCTAGCTTGTCTCCACAGTCAGGGGCCACCTAAATTGTCACACTAGTCATTTTAGAAAAACAGAAAAATTACTGGCTTCTGTTCCAATGCAATTCTATTCTATTTCTTGCCTTTAACTACTTGCTTATCCTTGTTTCTCATAAAGGTTCCACTGCAGCGTTTTTGGCATGGGCACCCCTTGCATCAACCTTTGATGGACACAAAACAGGCAGCTCAGTCTAATCCTGCTGCCGTTGTTTTCTCAAGTTTCCTCAGACAAAGTCATTGGGGCTACTGGGCCTGGCTACATGTTGAACTTGGGCAATCTTATTCTGAGGTTTGAAGCCCCACGTGCTGCCACATATTCTGTCAGACCAAAACTCCATTTTCTCCCTTTCTATTCCTATCTCCTTTGTACATGACAATCAATGACCATATCAGTGACATTGTTCCCTGGCCCCAGGGAATATTTGAAGCTTTCTTTGTCATTTGTACCATATAATACACAAATGATGCTAAATCTTCTGTAGCATCATTTAAAATTCTGCTGGTTCTATCCACTGAATTTTCTGGCAACTTGATGTACTCTGATGAGCTCTGGACAACTGCTAGCACTGGAGATGTCTGCTTGCGCAAGACAGCAGCCATAGCTCCATCAATGCACCAAAGATTAAATCTGCAAGATCTGTAACATCTCAGTCTTGAATTTCCAGATGCGTCAAACTCTAGAACATATTTCATGATGGATGATTAGTAGGAGACTTAATTGGGCTAGATAGATCTCAGTACTGTATTAACCCATTGTACTTAGAGCTAAGGCAAGAACAATCATTCCTGTACTGTCAAGAAATACCTGCCTTTCAGGAGTGCTTGTAACTAGGGGTGGGAATATTGGTAGTGGATAAATCCAATACACCTGATAATCAGGTATATTGGATTAATCCGATAATCACCGGTATCGGCATACCGGATTTTTAACACTGGCCGCTTTACCGTTTTTTTTACATCGCGGCCATTGAAGTGAATGGCCGCAATGTAAAAAAAAGGTAAAGCTGCCAATGTTAAAAATCCGGTATGCCGATACCGGTAAATCCGATACCGGGGAGATCTGATACCAATAAATCCGGTATCCGGTATTCTCCCCAGTGTCCCATCCCTACTTGTAACTGTTCATCAGTACTTCATCAATCTCCTTGATTCCGCACTTCCACTATTGTCAATATCAGTGCCTGTGATTTTCCATTATTTTCCATTAATTTCTGCCATTTTCATCAATTTCCAGCACTTTTTGTCAATTTCTGGCACTTTTCCGTCTTTTACTTACTTTTACTTTTATGTCTTTCACAATTACTGAACAGGAACTAGTGACAATAGCAAAAAAACCATTAAGTTTCCTCATTGCGTGAGCACAGGTGAATGGTCTGTTTCTGACAGAAACAGCTTTCATTGCGATGGATTCAGCACTAATTGTACTACCTTGTCTTTCTAAACTGAACAGCAGCACTGCATAATGGTTAGAGAAATACCCAGGATCACCTTCTCCATTGGACAAGGTGGACACCTTGTTGGGAGCAGCAACCTCCTAATGGGGTTGACACTGGGCAGTCCACAAGCCTCTCATCACTTCTCAGAATAGGTCTGCTGTTCTCAGAAGTGTCTCATCGGAAGTGCAAGATCTGGGCTAGGACTTGCAGAGAGTCCTTGTGGACTATCTATGGCCGGCCGTGTAAATATCTGCAGGTAATATTATAAAGAGAATGTGAAGTAAAAGCCACTCATATGTCATGCAACATCCTAAGAGGATTAAAACATGCCTAAGGGCAGCCAGAAGTGGTCTTTAATCAATGGTTTATGAAAAAGCATTTTCCACACCTTTATCTTTGCTTTTGTATTATGCTGTCAGTGTATAGCTGAAAAGAGGCAAATGAATCACAAAGAGTTACTTCAGAAAAACCCAAAGGTTTAGAAGCAACTATAGGACCACCTATATGGGGGGGGGAAATGTAGTTGTCTTTATTCTTCACTGTTTAACTTTCTTGTTCACTTTCTTGCTAAAAATTATTATTTTAAACACAAGATCATCTACCAGCATATTAGACATGGCACTGCTACTCAGTTTTATCACTGTGTAGGTGTAGTGATTCATGGCAGTTTTCGTTCACAAACCTAGCAAGAGAAATACATTACAGCCTAATGAAAAGCCTTTGATTATCTGCTGAACCGGTTATCACCCCTTCTTACCTCAGGGTCATCTTCTTGTGTCCATGAGAAATGGCTGTCAGGAGAGTCTGCAAATAGTATCTCATGGTTCTGGAGCAAATACAGCAGGAGAGCATTGCAAAGCATTTGTTCCTCATGAGCGGAAGGGCTGAAAGGGATTCTAAACAGGAAAAGTAAATGGAATAAATGTATTGATTCTCAGTCTCTGTGTATATAGATCACTAGACAGCCATAGAGACTTTATGGAGGTCTACAGAAAGGAACATTTTGCAAGGGAAACAGCAAGGGGACTGGATAGAAAGTGTTCCAGGGTATAAGTAAGCTAAAAACTACTCCACATAACGAACTGAACTTTGATGGGGTAAACTCACATGTTATAGGCAGACTATATGCTCTTTCGGACAGGAGCCATTTTTGGTGGATATATGCATGTGTATGTAGGATTGATCTGAATGAGACCTTGATCCGTGGCCTGTAGATGGTACAACAATACAAACAAAAGGAAAATGGTGTCTGAGTGGCTAAGGGCAGGCATTCACATACATCTCTGAAGGCTTAAATCCTACTTGGCCTCATATGATTGTAAATGGGTGCCTGATCCACTGGACTGGATGGCCACAGACTGAGGTGTATAATGCACCCAGTACTGGAGAAATATATAGTGGTGTGCAGCAGGAACCAATTTCGTTTTTGTTTTAAATTCATTTTAGTTTTCAAAAATATAAATAAAACTGTATTCATTTTCTGTTAAAAACTAAATTTGTTTTTGTTACTAAATTAATTCCCCATTGTTCTCAATGGAAATCACTTTGNTTCACTTTCTTGCTAAAAATTATTATTTTAAACACAAGATCATCTACCAGCATATTAGACATGGCACTGCTACTCAGTTTTATCACTGTGTAGGTGTAGTGATTCATGGCAGTTTTCGTTCACAAACCTAGCAAGAGAAATACATTACAGCCTAATGAAAAGCCTTTGATTATCTGCTGAACCGGTTATCACCCCTTCTTACCTCAGGGTCATCTTCTTGTGTCCATGAGAAATGGCTGTCAGGAGAGTCTGCAAATAGTATCTCATGGTTCTGGAGCAAATACAGCAGGAGAGCATTGCAAAGCATTTGTTCCTCATGAGCGGAAGGGCTGAAAGGGATTCTAAACAGGAAAAGTAAATGGAATAAATGTATTGATTCTCAGTCTCTGTGTATATAGATCACTAGACAGCCATAGAGACTTTATGGAGGTCTACAGAAAGGAACATTTTGCAAGGGAAACAGCAAGGGGACTGGATAGAAAGTGTTCCAGGGTATAAGTAAGCTAAAAACTACTCCACATAACGAACTGAACTTTGATGGGGTAAACTCACATGTTATAGGCAGACTATATGCTCTTTCGGACAGGTGCCATTTTTGGTGGATATATGCATGTGTATGTAGGATTGATCTGAATGAGACCTTGATCCGTGGCCTTTAGATGGTACAACAATACAAACAAAAGGAAAATGGTGTCTGAGTGGCTAAGGGCAGGCATTCACATACATCTCTGAAGGCTTAAATCCTACTTGGCCTCATATGATTGTAAATGGGTGCCTGATCCACTGGACTGGATGGCCACAGACTGAGGTGTATAATGCACCCAGTACTGGAGAAATATATAGTGGTGTGCAGCAGGAACCAATTTCGTTTTTGTTTTAAATTCATTTTAGTTTTCAAAAATATAAATAAATCTGTATTAATTTTCTGTTAAAAACTAAATTTGTTTTTGTTACTAAATTAATTCCCCATTGTTCTCAATGGAAATCACTTTGTAAGTCTTCCATTTTCTTAAATAGTGGTTTTACTTTGCCTCTCTCTGAGGGTGTTTTTAGATGTATATGATATTTGCAGGTTACAGCAATCTCAAGAACCACAAGGACTCATCAGTATATGCACAAGTGCTAGTCACATGAGTAGCACTTGTGCATCACGTGTGAAAAAAGTCACATGGTGCCTTTAAAATTGCATTTTGGCAATGGCAATTGGAGCAACTTGAACATTCAGTTGGATTCAATTCAATTTAATTCAATTGGATTCAGTTCATTGGAGCATGTGAATGCGTTCAAAATGGCAGTTGGAGCAAACCTAATCTCATGCAAGTGGTGTTTAGACGTTAATCCACGTCTTTAGCATGTGAGTTTGGAAATTTATTTTTATTTATTTATTTCCATTTATACCCTGCCCTTCCACAAAGGCTCAGAGCAGCTGAGGAAAATGCGCATTCTGTAACCCTCTATCTCCTGTCATATGACTCTTTTCCCTCCCCTCTGAGTGCTTTCCAACCTGCTAGCGGTATGGGGGCGGAGTGGAGAGATGAAAATGAATGTGCACAAACGAATTTCATTTGCTTTCAAATCCATTTTAGTTACCTCTGTTGCTAAAATTGATGTGGACAAATTCGTTTTATTTAACTGAATTTATTTATTTAAATTTTTAATCCTGCCCTTCCCTCAAAAGGCTCAGGGTGGCTTACAAAATAAAATATAAATATAACATAAACATATATAAAAACATATAAAAGATAAAAACATTAAAATACAAACAACCCTTAAAGAACTTCCCACAAAACCCACCCAATACCAAGATCCCATTTCCCACATCCAACCCCCCTCTCTCACACCCTTACCCCAAACCCACCCACCAACCCCCCATCCCTATCCCCACTCGCCAAGTGCCTCTTCAAACAAAAAAGTCTTACTCCGCCACCGGAAGATGCTCAGTTTGGGCTCAAACAAACCAGGGGAAGGGAGGACCACAGCACTGGGGCAGCAACCAAAAATGCTTCCTTGTGAGCAGTGGCAACTGATGGGTTTCAAGGCTGGTGGGGCACAGGGCAGGGCCAGAATGGTAGACAGGGCCTGGCCAATGGTAGGCGGGGCCAGCAGTGCACATGCAAACACAGAGAGAGCAAAGCAAACCACCTTAAGCCAACAATATTATGTGAAGTCTTTAGCACAACACAAAAGCATCAGCATGGAGTTCCACTTGTCCCCAAAACATGCTACACAGTTTTGTTGCAATGTAAAAGGCATCTGATGCAACCAGAGAGGGAACATTCATGCAATGACTAGCCATTAGTGAACCAACATGTGACATGATGTCCTTCTTTCAGCAGAAAAGCCTTGAAACTGACAATGCAAAGGGGTAATTTTAAGTGCAGCGAACATTCCAGCAAAGATTAGAAACCCTTCCATCCATCCCCTCCAACCGTCCCCCCCAAAAAACCCAAACAGAAAGCAGACAATTAGGGTGACAGGGTCTCACACAGGGTGAAAAGGTCATGGCCCATAAATTGTGGTTAAGAATTAATAGCCTGGACCCTAGAGGCTTGTTTCCTTTCCTTATTGCGGACTCTTATAGGAGCTCTTGGCACCAGGAGGCTGAGTCTCATCTGACCTCCTTGGGTTTATCAAAGGTCTACCTGCTATCCAAGGACACAAGGACTGCGGGGGCAGAGATGCAGATTAGATGGTGGAATATAGACCTGCAGTCTAAGTGGGAAAAGGTGGGGCTATCAGTTCATAGGAGTTACTACCCAAGCTTGGCCCCAGCCAAGGATACTATGGTTCAATACCTGTTATCTGATTACTCGCCAAGGGGGAAATGGCTTTTTATGGTGGCACGTTTTAATGCCTTACCAACATGCCTCCTGGATGGTTGGTGCAGAGAAATCCCAATTGATCGGAGGTTGTGTCCTTTTGATCAGCAAGAGGTAGAATCCACTGAACACCTAATAATTAGGTGCCATTTATACGATAAACCCCGTGTTGAATATATTCAATCTTTCTTAAAACTTCACCCAAGTTGGTCTGATGGTTTTGTAAGAAACATTTTGCTCTGAGATGAAAAACAGGAAGTGACCCAAATTACTATCCGTTTTTTGATTGATGCTTTTGTCAGGCGTAAACACTTTTTGGAGCTTGCCTCCCTAAATTAGCATTACTTTGTGATGTAGAGATTGTAAGGATGTATTCGTGGATAGCTGGTTTGCTTTTTCCTTTTTTGTTCTGTGTTGGTTTTTCTTTTATATTGTATTACTGTGTTGTTTTCTTCTTGTGTTTTTTTTCTTTCTTTTAATTATGGCTATAACCCTGAGTTTGCCAAATAAAGTGATTACTACTACCACAGGGTGAAAAACAGCAAGGGCCAAGAAAATAAAAGAATAGAAGGCGAGGCAGCACAGCCCTTCTGCACATGCAAACACAGAGCAAGCAAAGCAAACCATCTCAAGCCAACAATATTATGTTAAGTCTTTAGCACACCACAAAAGCAGCAGCATGAAGTTCCACTTGTCCCCCAGAACATGCTACACAGTTCTGTTGCAAACTAAACTTGCAATGTAAAAGGCATCTGCTGCAACCAGAGAGGGAACATTCATG
>QEPC01015016.1:1670094-1699900 GCA_003113815.1 Sphenodon punctatus | reverse complement strand
CCCCCCCAGCTGCCACTCACAGGCTTCAAGAGGAACCCGGCAGATGGGCAGACGTTCTTCCCTGCCACGGTCCACCCCCGCCCCCCCACCCACCGCATCAGAGTGTTACGGAAGCTCGCCTGACACTCTAGGTTGGCACCTGCAACTCCATGATGTTGAACACTCACATGCACCCCAACAGAAGGGAAGCACAGGGTGGCCCAGTGCCCATGGCCCCCCAACATACATGAGATGGCCCTGGGGCAGCTGTTGCCCTACATTTCCCCAGATTTGCCTGCATGGCAGGTTCCGCATTCCCAGTGATGACACCATGTGGAGTGGCCCCAGGGCAAACATCTGGCAACCACAGGACACACAATTTATTTATTTTATTTTTATTCATTTATTTACATTTTTACCCCACCCTTCTCCAAAGACTCATGGCAGCTTAGAATATCAAAAATATAAGATAAAATAAAATCCATTAAAATCCATTAAAACCCTAACATCAGCCCAACCAACCACCCACCCCACCCTTTATCCCCACCTGTCACCCACCAGTCCTCCTCCCCAAGCCCCTCTACCCAATCCCACCCAACCCTGTTCCTGCCCGCCAAACGCCTGGCTGAACAAAAAGGTCTTACATCTCCTCCAGAAGACAAATAGGCATGGGCTTAAGCGGACCTCCAAGGGAAGGGAGTTCCATAATCATGGGGAAGCAACTGAGAACACCTCCCTGAGTGCCCTCATTGTAGCAACTTCATGGCCAGTTGGCACTTGCAAGAGGGTACCCTTGGTCAATCTCAGAGGTCATGCCGGGACATAGGGGAAGAGGCGGTCTATCAGATATCTGGGGCCCAAGCTGTTTAGGGCTTTATAAATTAAATTCAGCGCCTTGAATTGTGCATGGAAAGCTATTGGCAGCCAATGCAGACTTGGGAGCACCAGGGTAATGTGCTTCCTAGTGACCCGGCCCTGGCAGAAGACGGATACACATTCTAAACAGTCTTCAAGGGCAGCCCCACGTAGAGTGCATTGCAGTAGTCTAGTCTCAAAGTTATGAAGGCATGGATGATGGTGGAGGCCAGATCTGAATCTGATAGAAAAGGTTGCAGCCTTCTCACCCAATGACGTTGGTAAAAAGTGCTCCTGGCCACTGTTGCAACCTGATAGTCAAGGCCTAGTAGTGGATTAAAGAGCACCCCAAGGCTGCAACCCTGAGTAACCACGGAAGACTGGACCCCATCATTAGCAGGGGTTCCCATCCCCCAGGCCACGAGATCGGCCAGGCATCATCACCTCCTCCTTGTCTGGATTCAGCTTCAATCAGCTTGCCCACATCCAGTCCCCAACAGCACTAAGACTGCAAGACCTGGGTCAGATGAAAAGGAAAGACAGAGCTGGGTATCATCTGCAGATTGATGACACCACACTCCAAATCTCTGAACGATCTTGCCCAGGAGCCTCTGATACACATTGAACAGGAGTGGGGACAAGATGGAACTCTGCGGGACCCCACAAAGGAGCTCCCAAGGGGATGACGAGCCACCGCCCATCACTACTCTCTGGGGTCTCCAATTCAGGAATGAACAGAACTACTCAAGAGTGGTTCTGCGCACCCCAGCCAGGTCCTGCAGCCTTGTCAACAACACCCCATGATCAAAGGTGTCAAAGGCCACCAAAGGGTCTAACAAAATCAGCAAGTTACAATCCGGGGCTAATGTGGGCAAATGTGGGGCAACGTTCCATTTGTTAACACCCACTGAAGCTCCTTATGAGCCTGTTGGTCTCATTGAGGTTAATGAGACATAGGAACTTATAATTAATTTCGGGCCTGCAGACAAACTCTACAAACTCTCCTCAACTGATGACTTTGTTGAAACGGGGTGAGTTCAGGTTGTTAGGCCACTTCACACAAGAGTTTGAGAAGTTGTGTTACATTTGTTCAGAAATATTGGAAATATCCATGTCATTCTCCCCATTGCCACAATTCTTCCTTGTGATCCTGCTCTTTGAAAATCAGTTAATTACATTTCTGGATTTTGAGCAAAATCTGTTTCTATAAAGCAAAACCAAAGGTTTGGGACTTACCAGACTTCTCTAGGTACTCCACGATATGCTTCACAACAAAAGGAACTCCGCACTGTGATGCATCTTCTTGCGTAAAGGTATCAAGGGGAATACCAAAGTTTTTTCTCTTGTTGCTGACCTGGAGATCTGGTCCAACTTTATTTGTACATTGCTTAATTTTAACTGAAGATAGTGATTGCTGGAAACAAAACAAAAAAATGTGTCTGCTGTAACGTAAGAAAGCTGCCTTTTATTATGGACACAATCCCTTTTCAAATGGGGGATGGGTGGAGGCCGTCTCTACCCATCTCCATGCACAGAGGCATCTCCATTTTCTCCAATGCCTCTGTGCATGGGGGATCAGTGGAGATGAGTGGAGAGCAGGAGTGCACATGCACCCACCCACACTGGCAGTGACATGGACACACACACCCCCTCAACCACCCAGTCGTCCACATGGGTGAGGGTGGGGAGGCGTCTCATGTGAAGAGGGTCAGAGAGTCATAATAAAAAAAGGTCACACTGAAGACTGCTGTAGCTCATGAGATGACTTATGTGAATAAAACAAGCAGGCTTTGGGCCCACAGACCCATAGATGAGTTCAATTAAACTACCTTTTTACTGCAATAATTGCTCTGTAAGCCTCGGATATTGGCAGCAACATTGAAAACACTGTTGCAGTTAAATTGGGTCGCTCAACAACTTCTTCTGTCTCATGATACATTTTTTGCTGGCAACCTATATTTGTATTTTATAAAGATGCTGTGTGGGAAATGTGTTATTCAGTGAGATTTCTTGATTCTTATTTTTCCCCTTTTATTGTCATTGTAATGTCAGCAGTGAGCATGACAGATGATCTGACTGCATGCACGTATTCTTCATCCTATTAATATAAAAAATGTCAGCAGAGCACCAAATGCATAACAACAGAACTGCCTCTCATGATTCCAACTTGGAAACAATCATCTCTTCTTTGTGGCACACACAAATAGTGTTTATGCAAATAACTGAAACATGTAAGATGAAATTGACAATGGCCATTTAAATCTGTCACATATTTCTGCAAATCCAAATGTGCCTTTTGTGAGCTGTTTTAGCCCTTTAAAAACCCAGCCATGCTATGATTTGCATGAAAGAACATTGCCACCAAAGAGCTTGAAACTATTTTTAAAACGATCTTGCCTAATTGGTTATTATTTTTGCATAACTCTAATGTTCTCAAATGAGGATCATTAGGACGGAATGTTATTTCCCAAGCTGAATGCTTTGACCTCTAGCAGGGTCTGCATCAAATACATGAGGCATAGCAATTTTAATGCAGTCTTCGTCTGACATTATTTTAATGTTAATGGGAAGTGCTACATATTGAAATGGATGTACATACCTAAGTCCATGTTTGTGACAGAGTCAGATCTCCAAATAATTTTGTGGTCCTGCTGTTTTTCCAAAGGCAGACCATTGTTTGCAAGCAGTTTATAAATATGAAAGGGCCTGAATGACTAAGTCTTACTCACTGAAGAAGACATGTTGCCTTGACTAAGACTGCTAAAGTAAGTTCGATTTGTAGGACTAGACCTTAAAGTTCTACATTGGTTATTTAAACACAAGACACACCAACTCTACAGCAACCTACCACTGTGAAGAGTTAGGAGAAAGTGGGAATAGGGTGAACAGTGAAGGGTGAAAAGTTTCAATGACTGAAGATTTTGGACCAGTGACTGAAATGTCATTATATAAACCTTTAAAGTTCAAACAAGACAACTCCTAAAGGCAACTTGTCCTGGCAGAAATCAAAAGTGAGAAAGTAACTACCCTGAGCTCTCAATGCTCAGCACCCACTTCTTTCAATGTTCTAATTCCAAGCATCCTAATATGTCCAGTGTAATAGATGAAATGTGTAAAAGAGTGAATGGGCATCCCTACCCTACCCCACCCCACCCCCAGAGGGACAGGTGGCAAGGTTTATCTGAGCCCGGCGGTGAGGCGTGCTGCAACAGAGAGACAGGACCCAGCAAGCTGAACCCACCCATCCACTAGTCCACTCCTTCAAGCTGCCAGGCCTCATCACCTTGTGTCCTAGTATATCTTGCCCCCTGAAAACACTGGGTACTTTAGGAGAGGACAGCCCCGCCCCTTCAGACTTTCCCAGATGGCTTCTCTCCTTGAGGCCCCTATAGTCAGCACCCATGGTGACAGGTATGCTGCACCACCCATGTGCAGAATGTGTGCACGCATGGTGTGAGCACACACTCCACATACATTGTAGGCCCTATAATAGGTTCATAGGCCCTAGCATCACTTGCTGCTGAACATGTTTCAGCTATGTCCTGGTCGCAAGCTAAACCAGCCCAGCTGAGTTCAAGGTCCCAAAGAGCCTCTGTTGTTCCTAGACCTAACAAAACCTGAAGCCCCATGCCAGCAAGCCACTGTATGACTATTGCCAAGGGAACTTAGACCTCAGTACTGATGCACCTCCCTTCTGAATAAGAGGTGGACCGATGTTCAGTTCCCAAGTGTAACAGAGGGACAGAGTCCCTGTGAGTAACTGCCCCTTTAAGGAGGTGCATCTCCAGGACTAATAGAAGGGCCAAGTGGGGCGAGATGAGGCTGGGTGTGGCAGAGCCAGAGGACTTAGAAAGGTGGTGTTTATGTGGAGGAGACAGGAGCTGTGGGGGCCCAGTCTTCTGTAAAATGAGCCCTGGCATGGAGGAGGGTGCCAGTGTCAAGAGGACTGAAGGCTGTGTGTCAGAGGTAACAGCTGTGAGCTCTGTAATGGTACTATGAGAGACAGAGGGTCATTGCCTGGCCCTGGACTGAACATATTGAATGGATGATGGATGGATGATTGAGCACAAGTATAAATAAATGGACACTAAAGGCTAATTCCATGCATGAGCTTGGGTCATTGAGGGCCAGATTCTGTGGGCACTTACCCAGGTCAAGCCCAAGCTGCTACTTCAAGAAAGGAGCTTTATGCACATTCCCAACCTTTGCAGACACATTGGATGTTTTAGGGTATTTTCAGAAGTGACGCTACCACACTTAGACCCAATCCGGGGTAATGACCACCACCCCGCCACAGGGTAGGCCGATACCCAGAACAGACATGACGGTGTGCCTTACCCCACTTTGCCCCAAACCATGGTAGCGCTTACCACCTGCTGTTCCCTGCAATTTTCTGAGATCACAACCGGTGATAACTGCTACCACGGTTCGGGGCAAAGTATGGTGACCATCTGGTGGCTGCCGAACATAAGTGATGGTTGTTATCACCCCAGAGTGGAGTTAAGTGTGGTAAAGTGTGGCTAAGCATGGTAGCGTCACTTCTGAAAATACCCTTAGATGGATGTGGGGCTGCCCACCCCGAAAGCTGTTCCAGGGGTGCACCCGTGTCCACCTGCTCCCAGCCCCACCTGGGTCCAGATCAAAAAGGTCTAGCGGGTTCCCTGACTCACGGTCCGCCCACGCAGTGGCTCCCATACACACACCATAGAGTTGTTGGCTAGAGAATCTATAATGCTATGGGGTTGCCTGGGGCGATGGACGGCTGGAAGCGGAGCAGCAGTGTGGGTCTGCACATCAGACTAACTGCTGCTCTGCTTTGGGCCAGTGCCCTGAGTTTGGCTGGCCCACTCAGTCAGCAGTGCTCCAAGATGTTCTCGAGTGCCAGCAATGGGGCTGCCCCAGAGCAGGCTGCTCCACCTACACATCTGGCAGGGCACCTTTACATGAACAGGCCACTCGTGGATGAAGCAGGCTGGCACAGTCAGCACTGGAACAACCTGTCTGTCTAAAAGCACCCATAGTGCTTCAACAATGTATAACTCCATATGAACAAAGTAAAAACAAATTATTCAAGCAAAAACAAATTACCAGTTACCCAACTGAAACACGGTATGTGGGATATTTGTAGCAGTAAGTGACAACGCCTTGCCCTGGTAGGAATTGAGAATTGAGGTTGTTCAGTGGCTACTGTACTGCTGCTCTGGAGAAGTATCATATGTTGGCTACTTCTACTTCGGATCTGTAGCCATGGCCGGTGTTAAACAAGCAGCTTGCCACAATTGATTTGGAGCAAAATGCTTCTTTGCCTTTCATTGGTGTCTTGCTGTTGTCCCTCTACTGCTACAGACCAACATTGTGTATGGATGGATGGCTTTGCTCTACAGCAATTTGATGTGGCCCTGCAACAAATAACTACATCATCAAGTGAAGAGTTATTTGCCGTGTAGTAACTTATTATTATTATTATTATTATTATTAATAACAAACATTTATATAGCACCAGTAGTGTACCTGGCACTTTACAAAGTAATAAAATAGACACGGTCCCTGCCCCTAGGGCTTACAATCTGAGAGACAGGAGCTGGGGGAGAGACTTAGGAAGGGGAACAGAGGGAGAGACAAGGGGTCTAACATTCATGAAGATGCGAGGTCTCAAGTGCACGTACTTGGCTTGGTTACGATGAGAATGACAGCAGGCAGGTCCATGTTGCAAGGATAAGGGTAAACCGATCGTAGGTATAGGAATAGTGGCTCAGCAGGATAAAGAGTCAGACAGAGCAGAGCGAAAGAGGTGAGTTTTAAGGAGAGATTTGAAGGTATGAAGGGAGGGGGCAAGGCGGATGTGGACAGGGAGGGAGTTCCAGGCATGGGGGGCAGCAAGTGAGAAGGGACGAAGGCGCTTAGGGGAGCAGGGAAGGCGTGGAAGGGCGAGAGAGGGGACAGAGGAGGAGCGAAGTGCACGGGCTGGAATATGGAGGGCGATAAGTGCAGAGAGGTAGGGGGGAGCAAGGTTGTGAAGAGCTTTATAGGTGAACTTGAACCCCACCCTGGAATCCTGACATTTCCTCTTGGGTAAGAATGCCCAAGGGTCTTAATTTGCATACCTCAGACTACGCTCCCAGTCTTTAGTGGTACAATAAGACAGGAAATACCTATAAACATCAAAATAGGGTCCATACCGTCTCCATAGGCTACAAAGGCCCTTAAATAGAATACTTTGGACTGCAAGCTGACTCGCAGCTGTGGGATTCAACTGGTAGTATTCTAATTTAATTTATTGGAAGGATCTAGTTATGTTTCTATACTATAAAAGCAGAACACTTTAAGATTAGTGTCTTTTTTGCCATCTTTCTCAAAAACTCTTTCCTACAGAAGAAATGCCCAAAGAAGTCAATAGCTTTCAGATCAAAAATGCACTTTCTAAACAGCTAGAACTACAACTTGCCTAGACTCTGTTCATTTCTGTTGTCATGGCAAGTTGGTACTAAAAGGTGCTTTTTATTTTGCTCTATTGTGTATGAGCAAATTTCAGAGCAACAGCTCAATACAACAATGTGGATAATCAATTTGGTTATTGAATTCTGTTGAGAGCATGAGGTGGGAGGCACTAATTTCACACACAGCCTAATCACTCCACAAGAGTTGGTTTTGAAAAGCCCTAAGATCCTTCTATCCTCCCCAGCCATCATGGTGAAAAGAAATGCATTTCTACTTTTGTACATACACAGAGGAGACAGAATAGAAGTAACGAGACAATCAGAGGCCACTTACACAGACCAAAAGGGAGGAACCTGTTCCCATGTTAAACTTGAGATATGGTGTGCTGCTGCTTCAGATGCCAGAAGACACAATTGCATTTTCACCCTTCAAACTACACGGTCCAGTCAGCAGGGTTAATTCTGTCCATTCAGAATGTTAATTTCGGCAGCAGCTATAGCTATTCACTTAGTATAACTTTTCTGCCTAGACTTTCCCTGAAAGACTACCGTTGAAGATAAGGAATGGTTGCTGGAAAAATTGGGTTCCTCATGGTGAGTATTTGCTGCCTGTGGCCATTCAGGAAAAGCTCACAGAAGGGTCACAGCAAAGGATGTTTCCATGGTGCCTAATGCACACAGTGTCATAACTTCCTGACAGTACAGCCCTCAGCTTGCTCACCTGATATTTAGTTTCCTTATTAATGTGTGTAGCTGTAAAGGAAAACAATCCTATTTATTTACCAAGCATCTTTGCCACCCGCGAACACCACTAACGAGGACTTGCTGAATTTATGAATTATCCATTGGCAAGGCCAAATAAGTATAACTATCAATGTTAGCTGGTAGCTCATTGCCGTTTGTGCCTTAAACATGATCAGTAATCAAAGTTCAGTTTTAATGGCATTGCACAGATCATGGTGAATGGATTTTCATTTGTACACCTAAGACTTTGAAGCCAAGGTGATTAATCTAGAACATATGTTGAAATTTATTAAGGATATTTAATTATGTTTTTAAATAACCTACTCCCTCCAGCCCTCTGTGCTTTGTTATTTATTATCAACTATTACAGTAACACAATATGCTGTCACAAGCCCAGCACAAAGATCCCTGAGAGGAATGGAAAGGACACAGCTCCTGTGAGGGAGGAAGTAAGTCTTGCTAGTCTGCAAAGGTAAATGATCTGTTGGCATAGAATAGGGGTGGTCAACCTCTGGCCCGTGGAACAAATCCAGCCCGTGGCTGTTTTTCCTTTTTCCTTTTCTATTTCTTGGACCTGGCCTATGGATCCAGACCCTACCCTCAAGCACTGAAAGGGTGAGCTCAGGGAAAGGGAGACGAGATGTGTGCATGGATTCAAGGATGGGAGATGGGTCCATGGCATAAAATCATGATCTGAACCCTCCCATTCCTTCACCTGTCCTGAGCACACCCTTAAAACACCCACTCAACAACTCTTACCCAGTCCACAGAGCTTGTACTCATTTTCAGAGTGACCTTTGAAAGGGAAAAAGTTCCCTACCCATGGTCTACAACTTAGGTCACTTTCATACATCCCCCCGCGCGCATATTTGGGCTGGGGGGGGGGAATGCGCAACCCAAATATGCACGGGGATCGGCCGGTGCGACAGGCCCCCAGCAAAGCCACGCGGGGGAGGGGGGAGACTTTCACTCCAGCTGATCCCCATTCATATTCGGGCTGCTCATCCCCCCTCCAGCCCAAATATGCGCAGGGGGGGGAGTGTATGAAAATGGCCTGAGTCTGTGTAGGCTGCCTGCTTGCCATCCAAGCTAAGGGCTCTGGTGACAGTGGTCCTGCCCAACATCAATTCCAAAAGACTCTAGAGGAGTCTGATCTGCTGCTCAAGCAGAAAGCCAATCACATAATTGGGGAGGGGATGGGGGAATGCCTCGAGTTTTGAACACAAATTCATTTGTGTGAACTGGAAATAAAAAGTAATAAACCCATGTCAAATCAAGAAGCTATTCAGAATGTAAACACATATCATCAGCGGCACTTGTTATCCAGAGATTTCAGTTGTTCCTCTGCATGACTCCCTAAGTCATTTACTGAGGTGGAGATTGTATCCATTTCCCCCCATATAATTTAGTGTTTGAACAATAATCTGTAATGAAATACTAGAAGATGAAAAAAGAGATTTGCAAAGCCTTATTGTCATTTGGTTTCAATATCCTTTAAATATTTTGCCAGCCAGTGGAAGAAGCTGAATAATTTATTTGTACATTTTTATTTGTACATTTTTACCCCACCCCTCTCGCTACATGTGACTTGGGGCGACACAAAATTCATAGTAAAACACAGTGTAAATATAAACATATAAAATATTAAAACTCAATTAAAACTCTAATCATGCACAAAATAAAACTCACAGTGCAACATTCCCCCCCCCCAATTTACCCCAACATACCCATCCCACTCTCCCTTCCTCCCCCGCCAAACACCTGGCGGAAAAGCCAGATCTTACAATTTTGACGGAAAGCGAGAAGATTCAGGCTGAGGCAAACATCCACCAGAAGAGAGTTCTAAAGTGATGGTGCGGCCGCCAAAAATGCCCTCCTCTCTGTCTGAACCCATCGGTAATGGCAACTTCCAGGAGAGCGCCTCCAGCCGACCTCAGGGGCCGACCAGGGGCCCAGGGGGTGAGGCAATCACTCAGATAAGTAGGGCCTAGACCATGAAGGGCTGTAAAGGTTAATACCAGCACCTTAAATTGGACCCAAAAGACAATAGGCCGCCAGTGCAGTGCTCAGAACACAGGTGTTGTGTGCTCCAAGGAGACGGGTTACCACATTCTGCACCAGCTGCAGCTTCCAAACCGTCATCATGGACAGCCCCACATAGAGTGCATTGCAATAGTCTAGCCTTGAGGTGACAAACGCATGGATGATAGTGGCAAGATCAGAGTCTGAGACATACGGGCGGAGCCTTTTCACCAGATGTAATTGGCAAAAGGCGCCCCTGGCCAGAGCCAACACCTGAGAATCCAGCAATAGCTGCGAGTCCAGGAGCACCCCTAGGCTCCACACAGATGGAACCAAAGGAAGATGGACATCCCCACTAATTGGAGAGACCTGCTCACCCAGATCACCAGTCCTGGCAACTAGCATTACCTCTGTCTTATGGAAATTGAGCTTCAATCAGCTCAACCTCATCCAATGAACCACAGCGGCGAGGCACTGAGACAGCAAGGAGACAGTGAGGCCCGAGTCAGATGAAAATGATAGCTACAGCTGGATGTCGTCTGCATATTGATGACAGCGGACCCCCCCTCCCCCAGCTGCACACAACCTCCCCAAGTGGCTTCAAATACACGTTAAACAAGATAGAGGACAGAATGGAACCCTGTGGGACTCCACGCGGGAGGCCACCAGGGGACAAATTACAGTCCCCTAGCACCACCCACTGGGATCTATCTGCGACGTAGGAATGGAACCAATGTAAAATGGATATTGTATATCATCTCTATTATTCCTGTCACCCTACCAGGATATCAACTGGACTGAAAGATAATATCGACAAATGCTAGGCCAGGACTAGCCTCACTGGAGGAACCAACATCAATCTGCAACCATGCAGTAATATAAAGATGCTCTTAAAACAGCGTGATCAGTTAGAACTGTTTCCCCCTTGTGTCATGTAGGGGTGACAAGCCATGTGGGGTTGAGCCAATGAGCATAATCTAATTACAAAACAACATGGCAACACCTTAGTGTCTTTATTAAGAAATCACTCATGACTCATTAAATTCTCCTTTGTGTTAAGTAAATAACATTAACCCCAAGTCAATGGGGTTGACTTAGTACTAGTCTTCACCTTTTGAAGACTACTGACAGACCCTGTCTAAACACACAGCTGTTTTTTTATTTAATTACTCAATGGATCTTTATCATTGGTAGATTAAAGGAGGAAAAAGCTATGAGTTGTCAAGACTTTTTAACCTGGAAATGTATCCATTTTGTATGCCACTTCTGATTTAAATTATTCTTTTAGAACTTATTCTCAAAGCACCCCTACTGAGTTTGACTAGCAAATTCAAAAAGGCTCATTTAAAATTAAAAGAAAATATCATTTCAAATCTCATAGTGGATTTTAAAAATGCACCTTTGCTTGACCCTTCAAGGTACATAATACTTTTGACTTTGTGGGAACTGAGGGCACTTGGCACGCTGCAGGATGTAACCAACACACCACGGTCCTGAGCTCCAGCATTGCATGCCTCAAACAACCTCACCAAAGAGTGTGCATGTACTTATTCATTTTCAAAAGGTAACATTTATTATAAGAATGCAACAAACTACTTCTCATCTAAGCAAAGGAGTAAAAATGAATAAGTGGGGTGTGCATGTATTTGAAAGTGGAAATGTATTTTCTATTAAGTTAAGGGTACACATGGTGATATACATGTTATAAATTCCATCATGCTGTATTTATTTATGTAATAAATTATGTATGTAATAAATCTGCTCATAAACCTCTCCCTTCCTCCTCACTAAACTCATGCTTTCATCAAATAATCTGGAAAGAAAACGCATGTGTGTATGAGAAAGACAGAGACAGATATATGCACACAATTCTTTATCTTTCTATATAGATGGATAAGTTGTCACCTGCACACGAAAGGAGGCTACAGACACAGAAATTGGGTTAAACTGGGCACAACTCTTTATTAGCCAATAAATTGTCAGTCTGGGGTAAAACATAGGAGGGGTCAACAACCAACCAGAATGAACCCCAAAACCATACCCCTTTGCCTTTCCATCAACATGTCCAGTGCCTCAGCTGACTAATCCTGAATGCATATCCCAATCCACTCAGACTCCCCAGAACTCAGACTCCCCATGTTGGGGTCCTGAGGAAAAGGTGACAGTTCTTGCACCAACTAAGGACAGCATATATCCTGCATAGAAGTACAGTCCCTGCCACTCCACTTCCCAGAGTTGGGAGAGGCCATGGGTTGTTTATCCCCTGGTTGACTCCCTCTTCCCCACACCTCGGTAGGAGGTGCCTCAACCTTCATACATTCCTTTCTGTTCCATGTCCCATCCAAATTCCATGAGCAATCTTTTACCAGTTGGCACTGAACTATTGCCACTAGAGCAGCCAACTTAAGCTTTGGATCTCTCCCTCCCACCCCCGCAGAAATTTATATCCCCAGGCTGCCTTTAAACTATCCTATTCAGGATCCCCTTTAAGGCACTCAAATACAAGTCCATCTGCAGCCATGACAGATGGACCCTGTCCTCACGGTACAGTTCAGGTTTCAGCCATTTATAACAACCCTGTGCTCAAGCCAATCACCACCATACAAGTCAATAAATCACTTGACCTCTCTGTTTACCTTTTTCCTAATTTTATCAACTTGGTGTAGGCTCAGTTTGCCACTTTACTCCACACTCTTTACAAGAGCTCGGTAAACTACCCCTCGGAATATTTCCTTTAGCCGCTGCCAATCCTATCTAATCATTATAGACAGGTCTAAACCAGAACCCCTACAAAAATCATTCTCCCCCTAGGTGTAATAATATTATGTCTGGCTGTGCATACAGAAACCCACCTCTTCATAGCCTCTACGAGGCAGGCGAGAAGTTCACCTGACTCGTAGAGAAAAATATGTGCCTCCCTGCCCTTCTAGTCAGTCTTGGACCAGCAAATCTGCAGGCTCTGCCTGGGGTGACCTCGTTCCAAAAGCGAGGTCACCTACCTGTAGTGACCTACCTGAACAATCAAACCATGAACCCACTACCAGCTCACTTATTCTCAATGCCCCCAAAAATGCCAATTTAAATGCTGTTCCAAAAAGAATATCTTCCCCCACAGATACACATAATCCTATACGAACCAACCTGGCTACCATATCAACTAAAAACTGGAAAGAGCTGGGTAGTCTGGTGTACAAGCCTGGTGCTGCCAAGATTCGAACATGGCTTTCAGAATAGGTGACTGCATGTGTTCAAGGTAGCCTGCTAAGTTTGATATATCAGCCTTATCATTGTAAGTCTGCCCTGAGCCACCTTTGGTGGAAAGGGTAGGGGGTAGGAGAAATGTAAATAAATAAATAAATATATACAACAACGTGGCCCATCTGGCCAATATTGTGCCCCGTGTGAGTTCTTTATTGTGGAGGTGTAACACATACTGTATTATTTGGGGCTAGGGAATGTGTCTTCCCAACCCTTGCCTGACCTAAACCTCTGAAACTCGCTAAATTCACACTCGTATATCACCCTGGTGGAAGGAACCACACCGCCATAGACCGTGTGGAATAAATTGATGATCCACAACTTTTATGGATTTGTTTTAAAATGTGTTGATTTGTTTTTAAAGGTTTTATTGCTAATTTTTTTGTGTTGTTCACCGCCCCGAGCGGCCTTTGGGGGGGAGGGGCGGGATATAAGTTTTAAATAAAAAATAAAATTCTGCTGGGGTGAACTCCAGTGTTCGACTCACCCCAGGTGCAAGGGCTCAGAAACACTGGATCTGAAACAAAGAAAGGGCGTCTTCTATTCCATTGTTGATGCCTGGAATATGCTTTGCCCAAAAAAAGGATATTATACTTCAAACAGGTCAAAATTGAATACATGCACCAATCTCATGAACCTTTCCAACTGGGATGACTAAGAGTTAATTACATGAAACACTGCCATGTTATCACACCAGAAAAGTATTATCTTGTTCTTAAATTCAGTAGACCATATGTGGACTTCTGCAACAATGGGAAATAGTTCCAAGTATGCCAAGTCTCGTGCAACCCCAGTTGTCAACCACACAGGCACACTGGCTCTCCCTGAAATATATCCTCCCTAAGCTGATGCATTACCTGCTGCATCCGAGTGGCCCTGCATCTCAGCATCTAACAGAAGACCGTCCCTCCAAATACTAACCCCATTATGTTCCTTGAGAAAGGTGTACCACATTGGCATGTCCTCCCTCATGTCCTGGGTAACTGTTATGTGGTGATGAGGAGCTGCAACGCTCACCATCTTGGTGTATAAGCAAGATAAGAAGGCTCTGCCTGGGGTTACAACCCTGCACGCAAAATCCAGACTACCCAGCAGGGACTGAAATTCCTGCAGTGTAAACTTTTGTGCAGTCATGCACTTACTAATCTCCCTCTGGAGGGCCTCCAGCTTATCAGTGGGTAACCTTGACAATTTCAATTCAGAATTAAGCTCATTCCCCAGGTATATAAATGCCAAGGAATGACCCTCTGTCTTTTCCTAGTGAGAGGTACACCAATATGACTGACTATGTCACGGAACTCCTTAAGTAGCTCCAGGCACTCCTGGGTCCCCGCTCTTCCAGAGTACACATAATCATCAAGATAATGAGTCACATGACTTTTTCCAGTCCATGTACGTACCATTCACTCAAGGGCGGAGCTAAACTTTTCAAAAATGGCACAAGAAATTGAACAGTTCATTGGCATTGCCATCAAAGTAAAAATTGCCCTGAAAAACAAAACCCAGTAAGTTGAAGTCCAGGAGATGGACCAGGAGCAGGTGAAATGCCGATGTTATGTTGGTCTTTGCCATCGTGGTGCCTTTGCCACAAGACTTGATCATCTTGACTGCCCTATCAAAAGAAGCATAATGAACTGAGCATAGCTCATCAGGTATTGCATCATTCACTGATGCCCCAGGAGGGTAGGACAGGTGGTGTATCAACCGATATTCCCCTGACACCTTCTTTGGAACCACTCTCAGTGGGGAAACAGTCAAAGTTTCCATTGGGAGGGCATCAAACTGGCCAGTCACCCTGCCATCAGCCACCTCTTTTAGAATCTTTGCCTCAACAGGCTCCAAGCCAAAAATTGATTTCAAATTGAGAGTCATTCAGTGTTCCCTCACACCTCTAAAGGGGATCATAAAACCCCAATGAAAACCAGCAACAACATACTCTCTTGCTTCCCTTTCCAAGTAATAAAATAACTTCCCCTTCAGGACCTCATATCTGACCAGGGTTGGTGCCCTTTCCCATATTGTAAGCCGCCCTGAGCCTTAAGGAAGGATGGCATATACATTTAAATAAATAGTTAGTAAGTTAGTTTAGTTTATTTCAATGTCACAACCATTGGTTTTGACAAAATTTTAAATTAGAACAAGCACAATATCTACATTGCGTTACAGCGTTAAAACTTAAAACTCTAATATTTAAATAATAATTCAGTAGTTTGATATCCAGAATATACAGAATACTCAAATTTCAGAATAAATGTACACAAGTTCCTGAGCAGACACACCTTCGGACCATAAAAGCATGAGCTATATTAGCTACTTTCAGCATAGTATGTTTACATGGATTTGCCAGGAGGAGAGTCAGTTTTGTCTGGCTATCCCAGTCTAGTTTTCCTTTTAACAAAGGTTCAATGGAGTTTTGATGAATTTCCTCAGTAAAAGGACAGACAAATAAATAGTGGGACAGATCCTCAGTCTGGTTTGATCCACATGGACAAATTTAAATAAATAAATAAATAAATAAATAAATATTCAAAGAGGGAGCATTGCTTCCTCTCCATTTTTGCTGGCCTGGGTTGAACTGCCATCTACCCTTCTGTGCATAACCCTTCCTTTTGGGGCAATTGGAGATTGCATTCCTCCCCCCCCCAACTTTTGCAGGCAGAAATCTGCAGTTTGTGCAAAAAACAAGCCCCATCGTCAAAATCTCAACATGCCAAGGATTGAGGACCCTTCCTTAGTCTGGACACAATCCTTCAATCATTGGTCCATCTCTCTTTGCTAGGACATGACCACTATCAGACCTCGGCACCTTCCCAGCCTAGATGCACTCCAACCAAAGTTTGTGTGTGTGGACCTCCCACACTATATCAAAATATTTCCATAGTGCCATGGCTCTCGAGGGATAAGTCTGCATCACTGCACCAGCATATGCTATAAATGCAGATTCCCAGTTAGTCCAGATCCAGTCAACCTTCCTCCACTTGACCCTTTCAAACTCCCTGGAATCGGAGGGTTAGGGTTGCTAAAAAGCAGAGCTAAAATGTCAATATATTCATGCTGCCAGACTTTCTTTCATGTGAACTGCAGGAGATATACCCTGATGGGGGTAGATACCTCCATGTACCCTCTCTGTAGTGGTGCAGCTTCATGCCTTCTAACCTGGGGAAGAGCTTTGCAGGGGTTCACACTACCTGTCACACACACACCTTGCACCACTGGCCCAGGTGCTAGGGGAACTCCAACCCCTGTGCCTGTCACTTCTGTTGCCCAGTAGTTGCCCAAAAACTAAACCCACTCACTGTCCCTTGTGGGTACCATACATTGTGTGTCTTTAGACAATAACATCAACAGGTGTCTGAATGTGTGTTTTGACCTTGATATGAACACTGGTTTGGCCGTGTTCACCACGTGGTGCTGCTGGTGTTGGGATTGTTATGGTGCACTGCTTACACACAACAGCCAAACATGTGCTTAGGGGTTTTGACACCCAATCTTTGTTATGTCTAAAGATGCCCATTGTCAAGTCACATTAACCTACTAGGGCTCTGATGCACCAGTAGTCGCTCCTCCTGTTGGACTGGCTGCCATACCTTTTGTGGGACCAGATGCTGGGCTCCTTGGGAGCTGTAAGCCCCTTGGTTGCCCAGCAGCTGAATCCTCTGCTGGCCCTGCTGCTGCACCCCTTGTTGGCCCAGCTGCTGGGTTCTTGGTGGGACTGGCTGCAAAGTCATATGTCCAAGGCCCGTGTCCCCTACCCCACCCACAACAAGTGTAATATTTATTTATCAGCAAATTTGCTATAACAATTTAGAATACATATTTAACATACTAAAAAACAAAGAAGAAAAACAATACCGAAAAGAGGAGGATAATGGATCCATCCTCAATACAAGGGAGGAGAGCTCAGGTCATCGGGAGTTAAAGTAAACTGTCCGGGGAAGGCCTGTCCATGAAGGCAATCCTCATCTTTTTTTCTACCAGAAGGAGAAACATAGCTACTGATTTACCTGTGCTATATCTGTAAGTGTCAGTAGTATCTCCATTTTCTTAGTACCTTCTAGAGTGAGGTTATCAAAAATCAGGTCAATCCAAATTTCCCGGAGATTAGCATAGCACGGGCACTCTAANCCGAGTCAGATGAAAATGATAGCTACAGCTGGATGTCGTCTGCATATTGATGACAGCGGACCCCCCCTCCCCCAGCTGCACACAACCTCCCCAAGTGGCTTCAAATACACGTTAAACAAGATAGAGGACAGAATGGAACCCTGTGGGACTCCACGCGGGAGGCCACCAGGGGACAAATTACAGTCCCCTAGCACCACCCACTGGGATCTATCTGCGACGTAGGAATGGAACCAATGTAAAATGGATATTGTATATCATCTCTATTATTCCTGTCACCCTACCAGGATATCAACTGGACTGAAAGATAATATCGACAAATGCTAGGCCAGGACTAGCCTCACTGGAGGAACCAACATCAATCTTTGTTTTATCATGTCAGGCATTTATATTACCATGCAGTAATATAAAGATGCTCTTAAAACAGCTTGATCAGTTAGAACTGTTTCCCCCTTGTGTCATGTAGGGGTGACAAGCCATGTGGGGTTGAGCCAATGAGCATAATCTAATTACAAAACAACATGGCAACACCTTAGTGTCTTTATTAAGAAATCACTCATGACTCATTAAATTCTCCTTTGTGTTAAGTAAATAACATTAACCCCAAGTCAATGGGGTTGACTTAGTACTAGTCTTCACCTTTTGAAGACTACTGACAGACCCTGTCTAAACACACAGCTGTTTTTTTATTTAATTACTCAATGGATCTTTATCATTGGTAGATTAAAGGAGGAAAAAGCTATGAGTTGTCAAGACTTTTTAACCTGGAAATGTATCCATTTTGTATGCCACTTCTGATTGAAATTATTCTTTTAGAACTTATTCTCAAAGCACCCCTACTGAGTTTGACTAGCAAATTCAAAAAGGCTCATTTAAAATTAAAAGAAAATATCATTTCAAATCTCTTAGTGGATTTTAAAAATGCACCTTTGCTTGACCCTTCAAGGTACAGAATACTTTTGACTTTGTGGGAACTGAGGGCACTTGGCACGCTGCAGGATGTAACCAACACACCACGGTCCTGAGCTCCAGCATTGCATGCCTCAAACAATCTCACCAAAGAGTGTGCATGTACTTATTCATTTTCAAAAGGTAACATTTATTATAAGAATGCAACAAACTACTTCTCATCTAAGCAAAGGAGTAATAATGAATAAGTGGGGTGTGCATGTATTTGAAAGTGGAAATGTATTTTCTATTAAGTTAAGGGTACACATGGTGATATACATGTTATAAATTCCATCATGCTGTATTTATTTATGTAATAAATTATGTATGTAATAAATCTGCTCATAAACCTCTCCCTTCCTCCTCACTAAACTCATGCTTTCATCAAATAATCTGGAAAGAAAACGCATGTGTGTATGAGAAAGACAGAGACAGATATATGCACACAATTCTTTATCTTTCTATATAGATGGATAAGTTGTCACCTGCACACGAAAGGAGGCTACAGACACAGAAATTGGGTTAAACTGGGCACAACTCTTTATTAGCCAATAAATTGTCAGTCTGGGGTAAAACATAGGAGGGGTCAACAACCAACCAGAATGAACCCCAAAACCATACCCCTTTGCCTTTCCATCAACATGTCCAGTGCCTCAGCTGACTAATCCTGAATGCATATCCCAATCCACTCAGACTCCCCAGAACTCAGACTCCCCATGTTGGGGTCCTGAGGAAAAGGTGACAGTTCTTGCACCAACTAAGGACAGCATATATCCTGCATAGAAGTACAGTCCCTGCCACTCCACTTCCCAGAGTTGGGAGAGGCCATGGGTTGTTTATCCCCTGGTTGACTCCCTCTTCCCCACACCTCGGTAGGAGGTGCCTCAACCTTCATACATTCCTTTCTGTTCCATGTCCCATCCAAATTCCATGAGCAATCTTTTACCAGTTGGCACTGAACTATTGCCACTAGAGCAGCCAACTTAAGCTTTGGATCTCTCCCTCCCACCCCCGCAGAAATTTATATCCCCAGGCTGCCTTTAAACTATCCTATTCAGGATCCCCTTTAAGGCACTCAAATACAAGTCCATCTGCAGCCATGACAGATGGACCCTGTCCTCACGGTACAGTTCAGGTTTCAGCCATTTATAACAACCCTGTGCTCAAGCCAATCACCACCATACAAGTCAATAAATCACTTGACCTCTCTGTTTACCTTTTTCCTAATTTTATCAACTTGGTGTAGGCTCAGTTTGCCACTTTACTCCACACTCTTTACAAGAGCTCGGTAAACTACCCCTCGGAATATTTCCTTTAGCCGCTGCCAATCCTATCTAATCATTATAGACAGGTCTAAACCAGAACCCTTACAAAAATCATTCTCCCCCTAGGTGTAATAATATTATGTCTGGCTGTGCATACAGAAACCCACCTCTTCATAGCCTCTACGAGGCAGGCGAGAAGTTCACCTGACTCGTAGAGAAAAATATGTGCCCCCCTGCCCTTCTAGTCAGTCTTGGACCAGCAAATCTGCAGGCTCTGCCTGGGGTGACCTCGTTCCAAAAGCGAGGTCACCTACCTGTAGTGACCTACCTGAACAATCAAACCATGAACCCACTACCAGCTCACTTATTCTCAATGCCCCCAAAAATGCCAATTTAAATGCTGTTCCAAAAAGAATATCTTCCCCCACAGATATACATAATCATATACGAACCAACCTGGCTACCATATCAACTAAAAACTGGAACGAGCTGGGTAGTCTGGTGTACAAGCCTGGTGCTGCCAAGATTCGAACATGGCTTTCAGAATAGGTGACTGCATGTGTTCAAGGTAGCCTGCTAAGTTTGATATATCAGCCTTATCATTGTAAGTCTGCCCTGAGCCACCTTTGGTGGAAAGGGTAGGGGGTAGGAGAAATGTAAATAAATAAATAAATATATACAACAACGTGGCCCATCTGGCCAATATTGTGCCCCGTGTGAGTTCTTTATTGTGGAGGTGTAACACATACTGTATTATTTGGGGCTAGGGAATGTGTCTTCCCAACCCTTGCCTGACCTAAACCTCTGAAACTCGCTAAATTCACACTCGTATATCACCCTGGTGGAAGGAACCACACCGCCATAGACCGTGTGGAATAAATTGATGATCCACAACTTTTATGGATTTGTTTTAAAATGTGTTGATTTGTTTTTAAAGGTTTTATTGCTAATTTTTTTGTGTTGTTCACCGCCCCGAGCGGCCTTTGGGGGGGAGGGGCGGGATATAAGTTTTAAATAAAAAATAAAATTCTGCTGGGGTGAACTCCAGTATTCGACTCACCCCAGGTGCAAGGGCTCAGAAACACTGGATCTGAAACAAAGAAAGGGCGTCTTCTATTCCATTGTTGATGCCTGGAATATGCTTTGCCCAAAAAAAGGATATTATACTTCAAACAGGCCAAAACTGAATACATGCACCAATCTCATGAACCTTTCCAACTGGGATGACAAAGAGTTAATTACATGAAACACTGCCATGTTATCACACCAGAAAAGTATTATCTTGTTCTTAAATTCAGTAGACCATATGTGGACTTCTGCAACAATGGGAAATAGTTCCAAGTCTCGTGCAACCCCAGTTGTCAACCACACAGGCACACTGGCTCTCCCTGAAATATATCCTCCCTAAGCTGATGCATTACCTGCTGCATCCGAGTGGCCCTGCATCTCAGCATCTAACAGAAGACCGTCCCTCCAAATACTAACCCCATTATGTTCCTTGAGAAAGGTGTACCACATTGGCATGTCCTCCCTCATGTCCTGGGTAACTGTTATGTGGTGATGAGGAGCTGCAACGCCCACCATCTTGGTGTATAAGCAAGATAAGAAGGCTCTGCCTGGGGTTACAACCCTGCACGCAAAATCCAGACTACCCAGCAGGGACTGAAATTCCTGCAGTGTAAACTTTTGTGCAGTCATGCACTTACTAATCTCCCTCTGGAGGGCCTCCAGCTTATCAGTGGGTAACCTTGACAATTTCAATTCAGAATTAAGCTCATTCCCCAGGTATATAAATGCCAAGGAATGACCCTCTGTCTTTTCCTAGCGAGAGGTACACCAATATGACTGACTATGTCACGGAACTCCTTAAGTAGCTCCAGGCACTCCTGGGTCCCCGCTCTTCCAGAGTACACATAATCATCAAGATAATGAGTCACATGACTTTTTCCAGTCCATGTACGTACCATTCACTCAAGGGCGGAGCTAAACTTTTCAAAAATGGCACAAGAAATTGAACAGTTCATTGGCATTGCCATCAAAGTAAAAATTGCCCTGAAAAACAAAACCCAGTAAGTTGAAGTCCAGGAGATGGACCAGGAGCAGGTGAAATGCCGATGTTATGTTGGTCTTTGCCATCGTGGTGCCTTTGCCACAAGACTTGATCATCTTGACTGCCCTATCAAAAGAAGCATAATGAACTGAGCATAGCTCATCAGGTATTGCATCATTCACTGATGCCCCAGGAGGGTAGGACAGGTGGTGTATCAACCGATATTCCCCTGACACCTTCTTTGGAACCACTCTCAGTGGGGAAACAGTCAAAGTTTCCATTGGGAGGGCATCAAACTGGCCAGTCACCCTGCCATCAGCCACCTCTTTTAGAATCTTTGCCTCAACAGGCTCCAAGCCAAAAATTGATTTCAAATTGAGAGTCATTCAGTGTTCCCTCACACCTCTAAAGGGGATCATAAAACCCCAATGAAAACCAGCAACAACATACTCTCTTGCTTCCCTTTCCAAGTAATAAAATAACTTCCCCTTCAGGACCTCATATCTGACCAGGGTTGGTGCCCTTTCCCATATTGTAAGCCGCCCTGAGCCTTAAGGAAGGATGGCATATACATTTAAATAAATAGTTAGTAAGTTAGTTTAGTTTATTTCAATGTCACAACCATTGGTTTTGACAAAATTTTAAATTAGAACAAGCACAATATCTACATTGCGTTACAGCGTTAAAACTTAAAACTCTAATATTTAAATAATAATTCAGTAGTTTGATATCCAGAATATACAGAATACTCAAATTTCAGAATAAATGTACACAAGTTCCTGAGCAGACACACCTTCGGACCATAAAAGCATGAGCTATATTAGCTACTTTCAGCATAGTATGTTTACATGGATTTGCCAGGAGGAGAGTCAGTTTTGTCTGGCTATCCCAGTGTAGTTTTCCTTTTAACAAAGGTTCAATGGAGTTTTGATGAATTTCCTCAGTAAAAGGACAGACAAATAAATAGTGGGACAGATCCTCAGTCTGGTTTGATCCACATGGACAAATTTAAATAAATAAATAAATAAATAAATAAATATTCAAAGAGGGAGCATTGCTTCTTCTCCATTTTTGCTGGCCTGGGTTGAACTGCCATCTACCCTTCTGTGCATAACCCTTCCTTTTGGGGCAATTGGAGATTGCATTCCTCCCCCCCCCAACTTTTGCAGGCAGAAATCTGCAGTTTGTGCAAAAAACAAGCCCCATCGTCAAAATCTCAACATGCCAAGGATTGAGGACCCTTCCTTAGTCTGGACACAATCCTTCAATCATTGGTCCATCTCTCTTTGCTAGGACATGACCACTATCAGACCTCGGCACCTTCCCAGCCTAGATGCACTCCAACCAAAGTTTGTGTGTGTGGACCTCCCACACTATATCAAAATATTTCCATAGTGCCATGGCTCTCGAGGGATAAGTCTGCATCACTGCACCAGCATATGCTATAAATGCAGATTCCCAGTTAGTCCAGATCCAGTCAACCTTCCTCCACTTGACCCTTTCAAACTCCCTGGAATCGGAGGGTTAGGGTCGCTAAAAAGCAGAGCGAAAATGTCAATATATTCATGCTGCCAGACTTTCTTTCATGTGAACTGCAGGAGATATACCCTGATGGGGGTAGATACCTCCATGTACCCTCTCTGTAGTGGTGCAGCTTCATGCCTTCTAACCTGGGGAAGAGCTTTGCAGGGGTTCACACTACCTGTCACACACACACCTTGCACCACTGGCCCAGGTGCTAGGGGAACTCCAACCCCTGTGCCTGTCACTTCTGTTGCCCAGTAGTTGCCCAAAAACTAAACCCACTCACTGTCCCTTGTGGGTACCATACATTGTGTGTCTTTAGACAATAACATCAACAGGTGTCTGAATGTGTGTTTTGACCTTGATATGAACACTGGTTTGGCCGTGTTCACCACGTGGTGCTGCTGGTGTTGGGATTGTTATGGTGCACTGCTTACACACAACAGCCAAACATGTGCTTAGGGGTTTTGACACCCAATCTTTGTTATGTCTAAAGATGCCCATTGTCAAGTCACATTAACCTACTAGGGCTCTGATGCACCAGTAGTCGCTCCTCCTGTTGGACTGGCTGCCATACCTTTTGTGGGACCAGATGCTGGGCTCCTTGGGAGCTGTAAGCCCCTTGGTTGCCCAGCAGCTGAATCCTCTGCTGGCCCTGCTGCTGCACCCCTTGTTGGCCCAGCTGCTGGGTTCTTGGTGGGACTGGCTGCAAAGTCATATGTCCAAGGCCCGTGTCCCCTACCCCACCCCCAACAAGTGTAATATTTATTTATCAGCAAATTTGCTATAACAATTTAGAATACATATTTAACATACTAAAAAACAAAGAAGAAAAACAATACCGAAAAGAGGAGGATAATGGATCCATCCTCAATACAAGGGAGGAGAGCTCAGGTCATCGGGAGTTAAAGTAAACTGTCCGGGGAAGGCCTGTCCATGAAGGCAATCCTCATCTTTTTTTCTACCAGAAGGAGAAACATAGCTACTGATTTACCTGTGCTATATCTGTAAGTGTCAGTAGTATCTCCATTTTCTTAGTACCTTCTAGAGTGAGGTTATCAAAAATCAGGTCAATCCAAATTTCCCGGAGATTAGCATAGCACGGGCACTCTAAAGTCATGTGAACAAGTGACTCAACTAATGAAGGGCAGTTTCTACAAACCCTTTCATGTCGGGGAATATGCTCCCTTCTACTCCTCACCTCTGCCGTCTCCAACAGATTGAACCAAAAAAGGGTAAAAACTCTTCTAAGCCTTGAATCTTGTAATTGGTCTAAATATCCTTCCAGTCCCACTGTGGTTTTGATCTTTGGTTACAGTTGGAATATTTTATTTGTAGTGAGTAATTCTAGATCTCTTTTATAGGCCCAGTCTTTTATTCTAAACTTGAGCTCCTGCTTCAAGATTGTGGTAGATGGTAAATTATCCTCTCCTAACGGTAGTGCCAATTCTAGCGCAATCTTTTTAACATATCTTAGCCAACCATACTGCGGCATTCCAGAATGTTCTTTTTGTTCCCTACAGCAATCTTTCAGGAGCTGCACAGAATTCTCTGCAGCCAACTTCAGCCAGAAGGATAGAATTCGCATAATTAACTGTGCATGAACTGTCGTTACTCCTGTTTCTACCCTTAACATGGCTAGTGGGGTTTCTCTTGGAGCTCTCAAGAGAGCTCGGAGAAACCGATTTTGAGACAGCTCCAAAATATTCCATCCTGTATCCCGGACCCGTTATCTCTGCCCTATATGTCAAGTGTGGAATAACTTTTAACTTATACACTTCAAGCAAATGCTTGACTGATGTCATTGGGGTGACATAAGCAAGTTTAAGTATCCCCCCTAACATCTGGGTGGCTTTCACAACCTGAGCGTCATTATTTGCTTTCCATGATTTTGAAGAGGAGAAAACCACGCCCAATTATGTATATTGTGTAGTATGGGCCAGTTCCTGACTACCCACTCTCCATTTATATTTTACTCTTGAGGTGCCATAGCTCATCACCTTAGACTTTTTCGGGTTAATAGTCAAGGTGTTCCTCTGGCAGTAGTTATAAAGCGCTGTCAGGACTTGATGTAGCCCCTGCTTAGATTGGGAGAGAAGGACAATGTCGTCCGCGAACAAGAGGATCTACAGTGGCCTTTCTTTCACACGCGGGGGTGTACTGTTCGCTTTGGAAATAATCGGCACTAAATCGTCTATGTACAGTTTAAATAATATCGGAGCGAGCAAACAACCTTGTCATTCTCCTTGTTGCAGAGGAAAGGATCTTGTGCATCGTCCTTGGCTATCTATCTTAACTGCGGCCTCTGTCCCTTTGTGGAGTTTCATTATTAGGCCTAATAATTCAGCTGGTATACCCGATTTCTGGAGCTTACACCAGAGTAGGTCCCTACTAATGGAATTGAACGCTTTAGCTAAATCTATATACAATATGCTAAGTACAATTTGCCTTGTTTTATATTAGTGTACATATCTATAAGATGGCTAAGAATAAAACTGTTATGTGTTGTAGATTTATTTTTACAAAACCCCACCTGTTCGTCATTCGGCCTATGGCCTATTCTGACCCACTGCTCTAAAGCTGCCAAAAGAGTTCTTGAGTACAATTTGCCCATAATAGGGAGTAAGCTGATCGGCCTATAACAGGCCGGATCTTTAGGATCATCCATTTTGAATATGGGGACAATGATTGCTTTCTTCCAGTCTTGTGGGATAAGCCCTGATCTATTGATTAGGGTAAAAAAAAAATTGCCAGTATAGGGGCCCACCAGGCTGCAAAGCTTTTAAAGAGCTCTGGTGGCATACCAGACCATACCTAGAGCTTTGCCCAAATGGAGCTTGCTAATTGCTAGTAGTACATCCTCTTCAATAACTAATGGGACAAAAACATAGTCACTATCGTCTATCCTAGTTTCTTGTAGCTACTGAACTACACCACTTTGTGGGGTTTCTTTTCTTTGAAATACTTCTGTATAGTAAGCTACTCAGGATTCCTCTTCTATACAAGACTCCCTCATAACAGCCTTTGGGTTACACCAGGCATTAACTAGCTTCCAAAACATTGAGGGATCGTTTAAAGATGCCACTGTTAATAGTTAGGCCCAGGTTTGAATAGCTTTAATCTCCTCTTCTCGCTTAGGAGTTTAAAATACTCCCCCCGACAGGTAATAAAGTTAGCCCAGTCTATAGCCAGCCTGTGCCTGCACCATTTTCTTCTCATCTTAATCAAGAACACCTTTGCCCTCCTGCAGTCAACATTGTACCAAATTTTCTGTTGGTACCTCCTTACAATCCCAGTGCCGACTTCAGGTTTGACGAAGAGTGGACTCAACATTCTCTGCGAATTTGAAGAATATGATTTCCCAATTAAGCCCATCTGGGGAGAAGAGGAATTGCGCTATTACAATATTTGCCTTTGGTGTCCACTTAGTTTGGGAGACTCTCTCTGAGGGAACCAACCTCTCAACTCCCTCAGAGAGATGTCCATTTGGCCTTATTTCCAGTCCCAAATGGAAATGGCTCCCTTCCGGTCTCTGAATAACTTGCATATAATTAACCCTTGGGAAGAGGGAGTAAGGTATACGAATATAGTCTATTACACTCGCTCCCTTGTTGGTATCAAAAGTGCAATCTCCTAGGAAATCCGAGGCAGTCCGCCCATTTGCTATAATAAGTCCATGGTCAGCTAATACTCTTATCAATTTTTTCCCATGATTATTCACCGCATCATCCAATGACCTCTGAAAGGGAAGTCTAAACAAGGATTGGAGAGAGGGATCTATTGTGGGCTCATCGAGATTGACGGTTCTGGCATTAAAATCCCCCATAAGGAGAACTGGCGCTCCCCTAGACCCAACCTCCGCAGAGCCCAAGAAATCTGTTAGCTGGTCCCATATATCCTCTTTATAATATAGTGATACTTCTGGTGGTATATATATGTCAACTACTATAAAATTACCCTAAACCTGTGATTTAAGTTCCACAACTCCACAGTTCTTCATAGCCTGTCCGGGGCGGGGGGGGGAAGGGGGGGAGATGCGGTATCCCAGCAAGCCCTCCCTCTTCAAATAGTATGTTTCCCAGATATTGCTCCTTGGGGTATTGCCATGCTCTCTCCCCCCGGGGCCCCTGGGAAGGGCTTTTGGTAGCATTGTGCGTACCCCCGGCCATGGCTGCTGGATAGGAATAGGGTCATGCAAAACCTCCGTAGCAACTCCTCCCTGTGGTTTTTGTTGTTGTTGTTGTTGGTTTTAATCTTTTGGTCAAGGGTGGCAGCATGCAGCCATTAGCCCTTGGCCCTAATCAATGGGCATCTTTAGACATAACAAAGACGGGTGTCAAAATCCCAAAGCACATGTTTGACCATCGTGTGTAAGCACCATAACAATCCCAGCACCAATTTGGCCACCCGTTGAACATGCAATGTGAACACCATTGCAAGGTGTCCACAAGGACAATTTACATGTTTTGGCTGAACATGTGGCCAGTGTTGTGTCTAATGATACTGTGTGGCTTATTAGCAGGTACAACACAGAGAATGAGGCGGTAGTGCTTGCGTGCTGAGATCAGGTGGCGTGTAAAACATCGATTTGCCCCAAGATGGGATGTACACATTCAGACACCTGTTGACATTATTTTAAAAGACACCCTAAGTGTTGACTGCCTTCCCTTAATTAACCTGGCTAATTAAGAAGGGATGGGGTGGAGGAGATAACGAGGGGTAGCCCCCCAGGAAAAAGCCCCCTGCAATACCTGAACCAGGCCAGCCCAGGGGAGTAAAACCACAGCTGCGGAAGCTCAGTGCTGGGAAGACTCCTGTGAGGGCAGGGCAAGAGCTAAAGAAGGGAGTGCTATGGAGGCTCAGAGGAGTTGCCTAAGCTATCAATTGTGGGTTTTCTGGGTCCAAAGAAGTGCCTGGCCCTAGTGTGGCCAGATATGCAAATTTTAGAAGGCATTTATGAGAAATACAGGTTGCAGGGCTGCATTGGAGCCTATGCAGCCCTGCAACCTGTATTTCTCATCTGCCCTCTAAAATTTGCATATCTGGCCACTCTACCTGGCCCAGAGACCCAGAGAGCAAGAGAATATTGCCTGACTAGAGAACTTGTGATGGATGGTAGAGTGGAGACATTATGCATGCATTGGGTGTTTTTAAGACAACTACCTCCCCACTCATCACCCACCCATCATGCATGTTGCAGGGCCGCATAGGCTGCCAATGCAGCCCTGCGACACGCATGACAGGTGAGTGATGGGTGAGGAGGCCCTTGTCTAAAAACACCCTTAGAGACTGTGTGCGTAGAATAAAGAGACTGCTGTGAGCTAATCCCCAAGAGAGAGACTGTGTTAGGCCTGCGTCCTGACAAGACATAGGCTGCATTCTCACCTATGGCGGCGGTGGCGGCGAGGGAGATGCGGCAGCATGGAGGAGCCGGCAGCCAGGAAAAGAGCCGGTGCGAATGGGAATCTGCCGCAGCTTCTCTTGCGCATGTCAGGGTGCAAAATCCTGCCCTGACATGTGCGAGAGAAGCCGCGGAAGATCCCCATTCGCACCAGCAATTTTCCCGGCCGCCAGCTCCTCCGCGCTGCCGCGTCTCCCTCACCGCCACCGCCGCCGCAGGTGAGAATGCAGCCATACACACATCTAGACATAATATGGATGGGTTTCCATTTTATTTGTATGAAGCAGAAAGCAATAATTTCATATCAACCACAAAAATCTATGGAACTTAACCATGAGCTTAATCAGGATCTCAGCTATATTTGATAAATAAATACCTGGACCCTAGGTATTTCAGTCTGAATTTTAAAAAACAAGGTCAACAAGGATGGTTATCAATAGAGCTGATCAGAAAAAAATTACATTTCTATCCTGTAAGCTATTTTTTAAATGGTTATTTTTTTTCAAATAATTTGGGCCAAAAAATAAAAGTTTGAAAGAGAAATTGCATGCTATACAGTATCTTGTGTCATGGATTTAGAGAAAGGATAGTTTGAAGGGTTTTTAAAACTAACCAGGCTTTCTTTTTTGTTCTGATCTAAAGCAGGATGACAATAGGTCATTTCAAGTACTCATAAAAAGATACCTCCACTAAGCTCCCAGGAATATCAACAAAACAAAATTTGTCAGACATAGACATCCAACTAGACAAAAAATAGCAATAGGAGAATCTGATTCCTGATAACAGCTCCTTCCCCGCAGGGCCCAACAGGTTCTACTCACGTACAGATAGCTAAGCATGTGCATAAGTACAGAATGAGGACCTACTCTTGCCATTTCATTTTTGTGGAGCAAATCCTTTCAATGATGAATGGCTTCTTCATTAGCTGTTCACTGTTGAAGACTATTGGACTTAAATGCCCCTCCTTCCATGGCCTACTAAAACCAAGAAAATGTGAACATAAAGAGGAGCCAAAATACGACAGGGAAAGGATAGCTTAATTGTTTTTTCTGGTAAATGGAAAGAGGCTAGCTCTACATTTTGGCCAGAAGATCAAAACAGAGATGCTGAGATCACAACAGGAGGGTTAAAGGAGGTCTGGTAAATCAGAGATCATTCAGCATAAATAATGGCACAATAGCAGTATGGGGGGGGGGGGGGG
>QEPC01015016.1:1611416-1635232 GCA_003113815.1 Sphenodon punctatus | reverse complement strand
GGGGGGGAGGGGGCCTAGGGTGGCCATACCTCCCCTTTAAAAGAGGACGCTTATGGTGCACAGCTGCACTGGTACCAACACAGCACTGCAACATGTATTTTTCATAAAAGTGTCCTCTTTTGAAGGGGAGGTATGGCCACCCTAGTGTAGTGGGGAGGGGAACTTGGCATGGCGGAGTAGTGCTGGTGCTAGTGACTGGAGCCTGTAGGGTCCAGGAACTGTACAGGAAGGGAAGGCGCTGCAGGAGCCCCTTGCTGTTGGCTCCTCCGCTGTGGCTGCTCTGTCCGCTCTCTTTCATGCTGTTGCTTTGCACACACGCTATGCACGCACAACTGTCCACACCACACGCCAAAAATGCCCACCCACTGCGTGAAGCTGCGCTGTGTGCTCTCTGCACTACTACTTACCCTGCAGACAGAGTGCAACTCAGCCAGCGCAGGCTCCAGCAGCGTGTAGGATCCCAGGGCGGGGCAGGGAGGAAGCAGAGCTGTGGGGGGGGAGCGGTGAGACTGTAGCAGCAGGGGAAGGAGTCCGCTCCAGACTCCAGCACACAACAGCAGCCAGATGTCCTGATCTGGGAAGGAAGCAGTTGACTCCCCCACCCTCTTAATCTGGCGCCCTGGGTGGTTGCCTGAGCCACCTACCGGCAGCACTGGCCCTGACCCTAGCTGTCCTCTCCCAATCTTTAGCCAGTGTCACTGCATTTTAGACACTAGGCTTCATGGGCTTAAGCATAAGCCTCTTTTTATTTGCCTTTAGGTTTGTGGACAGATGAGTTAGGAACAATCTAGGTCCAGCAATGGATCCAGGGTCCAAGCAAATACAGACTGCATAACTGCACAGCATCCCATGTATAATGGCAGGGGTGGGCAAAGTTCCCAACCCCAAGAGCCATGTACCAAAATCTTCATATGGCCGAGAGCTATAAGAAAAAGGCTCATGCCCCTTTGAAGCCTCTTCTGCTGTGTGTTTGGCTAGTGGAGCCAGTGCTCTGTGAACTTGGCTGCTGAGATTCTGAAGAGCAGCTGCAATTCTGCTGCTGAAACTCAGATGCCATGAACTAAGACTCAGGACCATTAACGGAATGTGGTGCCTGGAGCTGGCAAGAACTCCAGGCATGTGTTTGAAATGCCTGAGAGCTGCATGTGGCTCCCAAGCCTGAGTGTTCCCACCCATAGTAAACTTGAAATGACAACATATGTCGTAAAACATAGGCACCCCTGGCTTTAAAATTGAGGTATTCACTGACCTATGAAGGGGGCCCACAGCAACTCAAAAGGGGATCCCCAATCATAGACACAAGCATTTGCAATTTGTATGGGAGGCCCAAACTTTTTTCCCCGCCAACACTGGGTATTTTCAGACGTTACGTTACCACACTCAACCACGGTGAATCCCCCGTGTTGGTGGATGGTCCCGTAACGTGTGGTTGCTCGCTGCCAGATGTTCACCACGGTGAACCACCGGCAGTGAGCAAAATAACCATGCTTTCAAGGATGGTCCAGGCACCATCTCCGAAAGCGTGGTTATTTGGACCACGGCCCAGAATCGGTGGATGGTAACGTCTGTTATTCCTGCCGATTCCGGGCCATGGCCCAGACCCTGGGTTGGAATCGGTCGCAGCAGTCTGATTGGCTGCTGCGCCCACCCCCTGGAGGGCAGGCAGCTGGGGGAGCGTGGGGGGGGCAGGGCTGTGCGGCTGCACGCTGCGCCGCACAGCCCTGCCCCCCCCCTTTTCCCCGCTGGAATCAGCCGGCACGTCTGTTGGATGTGACATTTTGATTCCGGCGGGGAAGCAAAAGGTGATTCCATGACAGGGCCAATAGGAGCCCCGTCACGTATGAAATCACCCTTAGACTCTCTAACCTGAATACTAAAAACTCCGGAGAGGGCTCACTGAAATTAGGAGAGCGCAGCCCTTTTCCAACCCACAGCCTCCATGAAGTTTACAACTGTCCCCAATATGTGGCCCTTAAGAAAGCTAGGAAGAGCATATGCATGACATACCGCCCTGCAACACTGGCAATTCCGGCTCCTGAAGGGGATGGCATTTTTAACCGAACATCAAAACATTTATTATGGCAAAATTTTCTTTTTCTAATGGGTGAATTAGTTTAGTGTTTGTCTTTCACACATTCTTATGTTAACAGGGGGCTAACACCACAATTTTGCACAAGGCCCCAGCTTCCCTGCATCCAGCAAGGTGTGGGCATGCGGAGCTTCATACCTTACAATATTGGTATCTTCTTGTGAACTAAAATATAATTTCAGAATAGTCACTTCTTGTCTGCTGGCTCCCTCTCATTGATCTGGAGTGGTTTATGAAATTTTGTTCTAGAGCAAAATCATACCAGACAAAAGCAAAAATAAAGGAAGAGTCTGGAGTTATAGCCTGCCTGATCAGACATTCCATTAGGCATTCTGTTTCAAGGAAACACAGCAAAGACTTTTAAAGGAAATTTAGTCTGTCACATGTAAATACAGGTTACAAAATTCTGTGGAAAAAGGATAGAATCCCCACTTCTACTTCTTTCTTTTGATGGCTCCTAAAAAAATAGCCATCATCCTAAAAACCACCCCGGAAATATCAGTTTATATACTTTAGTACATCTGTACTTCTTCTCAATAACCCCATTTTATTTTAAACTAATTTAAATTAAGCCATTTAAAGGATTATTTCCACATGTCCTGGAATGTAGTTTTCATCATAATTAATGAGTAATGAATCAAACTGAGTGTGAAGGCATGTTGACACCCACACTGAGCTATTTTACTTAAAACACAATGTCAGTTGATTCTAAGAGAACTTGGCATGACCCAATGCAAACTTCATTTGAATGTCATGTTGTTTCACATTTTAAAGTAACAACTGGAAAAACCCCAAACATAGTGCCTAATTTAGATCTGGCCTCTGAATATCAGTTTAGCTAGCACATTTCCTATTTATACATTAGAATCCACTGTGAGGTCCCTGGTTCCTGCTACTTCTTGGCATAATTTCTAGGCTCTATTGTCCATAATATGGAATTAATATATTGTTGCTATATAAGTGAATATATTGTTATATCTTCCATCCATTTCCAGTCATCGTAATTATATGTGACATTTTGCTGCTAAAGGCACTGGCTCACAATTTCTAATGAGGCATTCAATTCCAAATATCTCAACTTTGGGGTGCTCAGCTTGCAAACCCTGCAACCTAATTTTCAGAAATATTGGGTACTTTCAGACGATACGGGGCCCTTTGGCCCTGTACCGGCACCACCGGCTTCGTTCCCCGCCGGGGTCACCCCGTCACGGCCCAACAGACGTGCCGGGGGGATCCCGGCGGGGAAAGTGGGAGGGGCCGGGGTTGCGCGGCGCAACGTGCGGCCGCACGGCCCCGCCCCCTCCACGCACCCCGCCGCCCGCCCTCCGAGGAGACGGGCGGGCGGCGGGGCCAATGCGGCCGCCGCGTCCGGCCGATCGTGCCACGGCCCGGGATCCCGCCGGGGATCCCGGGCCGTGGCACGCGGCCAGACGTTACTTTTCGTTGGCCACGGCCCGGGGTCCATTTGACCACGCTTCCCGGGACCTTCCCCCGGCTAGCCCGGGAAGCGTGGTTCAAATTGACCCCATGTGCCGATTGACCGTGGCCAACATCTGGCGGCCGCCAAACAGACGTACGGGACACGGTGACCCCAGGTGGGTATTCACCGTGGTTCACCGTGTCAACGTCACGTCTGAAGACACCCATTGAGTGCTCGGTTTCAGCTAAAGTAGAAAACTCTCTGTGTTCAACTCCTCTGGAAAACAAGATCTAGGCCATTGCTTTCCAGGCTTTTTGTCTGCGTGACCTCATGATCCAAGAAAAGCAAAAGGTACACAGGGAAACGACCCCATTTGCAAATAGTATGACCTCACTTGTGGTCCCAATCTGCACTTTTAAACATATATCCTGGGTAAGATGTAGTTACAGCAAATTGTTATATGTAACTAACATGTGTATGCAACTGAGATGTAGTTACAGCAAATCATTATATGTAACTAACATTTTGATAAGAATACACACTGCATAGAGTGCTGAAGATATGGTCATATAGAAGGTCCAATTTTCAGCCATGGGTTTTTAAAAACAATAACCCTAGTCCATGGTTGGAAGGAGGTACAGGGGATGTCACTCTGCCATAGAATGGAAGAAGTTGGAGAGAAGTTATTGTGGACACCTTAATCACAGAATCCACATGCGATTTGGACCTATCCAGTGAATAGATCAATGGAGACAGTGAGGATGGCATTGTCTGGGAAGTGGAGAAGATGTTGTCTTTATAACTGGAGACATTGGGTAATTTCAGACATGGTGGCCAGGGCCGCCATGCTGAACCACGGACCGGGATCTGTTTTGGATCCCGGTCAGGAATCAGGCCAGCCGTCCTTTAGACATGCTAGCCTGATTCTCACCGGGGGATCGAGCGGGGTTGCATGACCACAAAACCCCACTTCCCCAGCTGCCCGCCCTCCGGGAGATGGGCAGGTGCAGCGGCCAATATGGCCGCTGCACCCAATCCCGTCCCGTGGTCGGGACCACGATTTGGCTGGGCTGCAGGTAACAGACGTTACCTGTGGCCCATCCTGGATCGTGGCCAATCCGATCACGGTTGGGGCCCGATCCCACCACGATTCTGGATCTCCAGGCAGCCGGAGGTCCGGATTCATGGTCAATCTGATTCCCGCCAGTGATTCACTGGGGTGAACATCTGGCAGGAAGCAGAACACATGTAACGGGACCAACGGCCACCACAGGGGATTCACTGTGGTTGACCATGGTATCATTACGTCTGAAATTACCCATAGGCCTTGAGTCTAAGATGAAGTTAGTTTAGGCTTTGAAGGCCTCTTAATGAAGAAACTGGCTGCTGTAGTCGTGAGGAAGAAAGCAAGGGAGATGAAGGCTGAAGTCCCAATGCCAGGATAGCAGTTGGTCTCTACAGGCTTTTCCAGAAGTAGGTGCTGACTCTGCTTAAATTTCTGAGGAGAATTGGTCATTACTTTAGAATCCAGCTTCTTTGGTTTCTCTGAGGTTTCCCACATTCAGAAGGTTCCTGTACTTGAAAACCCTTTTCTGAAGGTGCTACTGGGACCTTGGACCCAACACTTAGTGGGAACCTATGAATGGTGAGTAGTCCTGAGAGATAGTGCCAACACGTTGGGTGATACCAGGCTTAGAACTTGTCAGTACAGAAGCTGCAGAAGAGGTTGTTGGTGGAGAGAGCTGGATGCAAGGAACCAGCTGGGGTAAAAGGTGGCCAAGAAATGGCCTACTTGAATGGAGATCTTGTTGGTTCCAAAGCTGGATGCTTTGGGGGCTTATGCAGGCAGAGTGTAGCCGTAATTCCTTCTTTCCAGAGCTCTTCCCAAGACATCTCACAGGAGACAACCTCTGCACTCCTTTGGGGCATAGGCATGGACATTTAGGCAGGCTTCACACCCAAAGGACATGTGACCTTCTTCTAAACAGACAGGACACAAATCATGCCCATCAAGAAAGCACCAACCACCTTGTGTAGTTTTTGAACCTTTCCTGGTTGGCAAGACTAAAACATGATGAGAAGTTTGGCAAAGGCCTGCAGAGCAGACAGAGACTAGAAAGAAAAGGCATTTAAAGTTTTGGAGAAGAATGGACGGCGTCCATTGGACGCTATTGAGTTTCTAAGAGAAAGAAATTCCCTAATCTAGCCACACACGTGGTTTGAAAGAAATTAAATGGGTGTCTCCTTCTCTTATAGCCTTGCCTCAATGTGTGTGCTGAATGAAGGGGTGGGAGCACTCCTAATAATCTACTGAGAAGGTTCCAGAAAGGCTGACCCCTACAGACACATTCCCAATGGTGGAAATGGTTAGCCATTTGAAAATAAAAATCAAGTAACAACTCACCACAGAAAAACCTTACACTTTCACCAAACATACTCGTTTCACACAACAAACAGCATTTCCCTCCTGCAGGAAAACACTCCTCCTGCCATTAGCAGTTCCCCCTACCCAACTCGTATGAGATATCACCTATATCATAACAAAAGAAATATTGAAATCTCAAATAAAAGCCAGTAATCTTAGATATTTTCGTATGCAACTTACAGTTTGACTGTAAATATATTTAGTTATGTATTTTTTTCTTTAAGTTTTTTTTAAAAAAAGAATTGGGAACACAAGGATGCTGACATTGCACTCAGTGTAGCAGGACTAAGAAATGCAGAATCAGGAATAAAATGATTAAAATGGGAATGTGTGGAAGTGCTTAGGAACACCTGTTTATGCTCAAACCATTTTGGTAGGGAGTTGAGGTTTTTTTAACCCCTTTCTTGTAATATTAGAACTAGACAACACCCAAAGAATTTAGCAGGCAGCAGGGTTAAAACAAACAAAAGGAAGTGGTTCTTCACACAATAGGGATGGGCGAACGCGGTTTGGATTTTCGGACCAAACTCGGTCTGTTTGGACGTCCGAACTGAACTCTTGAACGACCGAACAGTTTGGTCTTGTTTGGACAAGTTCGGAGGAGTTCAGAGGCAGGAAAAATGTCTTTCTAGGGCTGAAAATCAGGTTTCGGTTTCGATTTCGCTGTTTTTGAATGTTCAGCCAAGTTCGGCCAAACTGAACTCGGCTGAACCGAACCATCAAACCCGAACTCGGGTTTCGAACCAACGACCGAACACCTGAACCACGTTCTGTTCGCCCATCCCTATCACACAACACAGAATTCACCTGCAGAACTCATTGCCATGGTATGTTGGGAATGCCATTAGTTTGACTAGATTCAAAAAGAGAATAGACAAGTTCATGGAGGATAGGGCTTAACAGGTATTAGTGAAATTGGTCACAGGATGCAAACAAGAGGGAATGGATCGATCCACATAGCTCCTCTTTTGGTAAACTGCTTTTGAAGCTTTCAGTGCTGGCTACTGTCAGACACAGGATACTGGACTAGATGGACTATTGGTCTGACCCAATATGGCAGTTGTTATGAAATTTAACTGCTAGACTCTGGTCTAACGGAGAGTAAAGGAATTACATACTCAAATAAACCCTTACCATTGTTTCAAAAATTATTTATTCCTTGGTTTAAAAGATTTTGGTTCAACAGTTTTAAAACAAACTCAAAATGGTCAACGTTAAAATATTTGAAGTGTGGATTCATAGGCCGTTTTTACACAGATGCCCCCCCCCCCCCGCTTGATGTGAGGATGGGTGTGCAGGAGGGGGGGCATCCATGTATATGGCCGGCACTGGGTGGGGGATGGGTGTCCACTTGACATTCACCCGTGTGAGCACCGAGCGGGATGGGTGGGGGTGTGTGCTCTCCCACGCAACATCCACCTCCACCCATTGCACACCCATGTCCACCTACAGAGCCCTCCAGAAAACCAGAGGAGGCTCCATGGGTGGAGGTGGTGCGGAGGTGGGTGGAGGTGGGTATGTGTTCGTGTAAACGGACATACACCACCTCCGCCCACTGCGGTAAAACACCTATCCCCCCACCCACCTCCGTCCATGTAAAAAAGGCCATAGTGGCATTCAGAGAAAGACTTGTCATTGGGTAAAAACAGACATGTGGGCGGTGCAGTGGTTCCCCAGTCCGACCTGGAGTGGGAAACAGCAGCCTACATGACCAAACAAACATGTTCTCAGCTGGAGAGCCATCCCACCGCCCACAAGGTCTGTGTAGGGCAGGGGGCTCAACAAACATGCAGGCAGCCAGCCTTGCCCATGCCCTGATCCCAATGCCCCACCATAATAGACAGCCATGGCATCCAATGATGCACAGCCATGGTGGCTGGACATGGTGGCCCATGGCAGGTATGGTGGGCAGAACAGACATGCTGGCCTGCTGTGGGCAGCCTTTAGCCCAGGCTGTGTCCTCAAAGATTTTCCAAGGATGCAGCCCAGGCTAGCCAACTACCTGCCCCAGGACTGTTCCCAGGCTAACATCCAGTGGTGCCAAAACAGATGTGCCAGTGGTTCCTGGGCCTCAGCAGGCCAACACGGGCCACCGTCATGTCTGTTTTACCCATAGTGTGTACTTCAAAATCATATGATCAAAAGTTTCCTTCTTGGCACTTATAGTAAAGAGGGGGACCTTAAAAAGGAAACATTTACCTTACTGTAATATAAGCTCCTCAACAGAATATTGCATTCAGGGTGAAAAAAGGCAATTGTTTTCTTTTTTAAAGTCTCTCACTGTAGGGCTCGAAGTGATTCCAAAAGGACACATCAGTGCTATCCTTTGCACATGGAAAGAAAAGGTCCGCTAGTTTAAAATAAAAGTTTGTACAACGTATGTTTCTTCCATTAAAAAAATCAAGCTGATAAGAATACAGCAGAACACCCCATTATTGTGGGGGGAAAGAAATTAAGTCCATGAATGCTGAAAACACAGTATAAAGCATATATATAGATAGTTCTGAAACAAATTAATAGAATGTCAAGCAGCAATAGTGAGCCCTGTAAAAGGATATTTTTTTTTTTACATCATAAATACATGGCAAAATTACTAAAATACTTTGCTATGTAGTATCAAAAGGCAATGAAGTGTTTTCCAATTGCAGTCTAAGCACTGGATGCAACTTTGTAGGAATACGTATTTGGAGGTTGCTTTTCACTCTGATCGTTACAGTTGTCCCAACATGGGAGCGCTACCACCAATAGCAGAAACCCACCCAGCAGAACACAAAGTCCACTAAAGTAGAATGCAGTGTCATAGGACTGGGTCCAGTCATAAAACCAACCTGGAAAAGGGAAAGAAAAAACAAGGTCAGTTATATACGATTACTGAATAGAAATCAGAAATGTAAGAAGAAACATAATTTATGAATTTACAGTTTGACCTACCATTACATATATTGGGCCACAGCACACAAACCACTTACTCCGGAGAGTAAGAAGCTTGTGGATTGCAGCCATTTTGTAGAAAATGTATGTAGAAAATGAAAAACACAAATGACATTTGGTAGTAAACTTTTTTTAGAATATAATCAGTACTTTGCTATGTTTATACTTTCCTATATCAAGTATGGATGGATGTAAGAGAAAGTGATGTAAATTTTCAAAGAATGTAACTTTTCCTTGTACTGCCATCAGAAATAATGCTCACTTTATTGTATGAGGATGAAGAAAAATTAGCATAATTATAATTGTGCATTTTAAAAAAAATTAATCTTACCAACAATTGGTGGTCCAAGGCTATTTCCAAGTCCAGCAAAGAACATTAGTATCCCATATGCATGTGCCAATTTCTCAATTCCTACTGTCTTTGTAGTTAAATAAGGAAAAATGGACCAATTCCCAGTGAGAAAACCTAAAATCCCAGAAAGTATTGCCAATGTAATGTAACTTTTGGCAAATGGAATTGCCAACAAGGCCACACCAGTCATCATTAAGGTCATTACATAGAGATATAAGGTATTAATCCATTTAAAATCTGCCAGTACACCTAAAAGCAGTTTACCAACAGCAGTCATAAAGCCTATTATGGAGATAAGAGGTATAACGTACTCTTCTTCACTAATGTTTGAGCTTCTTGCTATATCTTCCATAAGCAGCGAAGGAGGAAATCCACCAATGTCAAACAACAGGATAGCAATAAAAAGTGCTGAAAAGACTTTGTTTTTAAAAAGCACCAATGTTTCTTCCCAATAGTTTAAATACTGTTGCCACTTCTTCTTGGCAAGCTGTTTACAAAGGTATGTTTGTTCTACAACTTTCTTTCTATAAGTGTCTGTCTCTTTTGCAGGTATTGGTATCAGTCCATTTATATTTAACACACAGTCCTGTTTACAATCACTGGAGGCATTATTCACACATTTTTCTTCACTGTAGCTCTTTTCAAGGATGCTTCTGTTTTCTTTAACATTTTTTTCTTTCTCCTGGTAAATGAGGTATTGATCAGAAATCTTCTCTCGGCATGGTTTCTCTGCTAAAGAGGAAATAGATGATGCTAGGGGTCTCATCAGACTGCCACATGCTAATATATTTAAAGATAATGCACCGACTATTAGCAAACATCCATCCAATCCATATAGCTCAATGAGTTCTCTTTGTAATGCTGCGTATATAAAAAGTCCAACACTTGATCCTAAAAGAAGCAAATAACGTCAGTTTAGATTATTTCACAAAACAACTTTAAGTTTCCCCAATACTAAGCTTTTAATATTTTGGTAGTTATGCCTGATTAGTGGAATGAAGAGCATTTTACAATACCTTGTCATGAAAAACACGTCAAGTAGCTTCTAGTTACATAATAAAATTGCTTTGCTCATGTCCTTCCAGAATTATATATATTTTTTGTATAATTACACTTAATGTGAATGAAAAGCCTCGTTACTTTTCAGTGTATATCATGAATGTATCCCTGACTCTCCCTATGTTCCTCTCTAACCTTGTCTACCTTCCCTTGTGCACTTTAGATTAAAAGTCTCTTGGGACAGGGACCCGTCTCTAACCAGGACTGTACAGCATCAAGCACATTGCTCGTGCAATAAATAAAAATAAAATAGTAATTATATCTACAATGTCTAAAATAAAAGTATTAATTGAAATATAGGGTGATTTCAGACGTGCTGGGTCTGGAGGCCCAACACGCTGAACCCCAGACCGGGATCTGTCTTGGATCCTGGTCAGTGATGAAGCCATCCTTCAGAAATGCCAGCTTCCATCACGCTGGGGAATCTTGGAGGGGGCGGGGCTGTGCAGTGCAACGTGCGGCCGCACAGCTCCACCCCCCTCAGTCCCCCAGCTGCCCGCCCTTGGCAAGACAGGCGGGCGCAGCAACCAATGTGGCCACTATGCCCATCCTGTACCGTGGTCGGGGCCATGATCCGTGATGGGACAAGGTAACAGACATTACTTTTGGCCCATCACGGATCGTGGTCAAGCTAACCACGGTTCTGGGGATGGGCCAGAACCATGGTTAGCTTTGATCCCCACCAGAGATTCACTGTGGTGAACATCTGGCGGGGCTCAAACAGACGTGCACGGGATCACAGCCACCACCCTGAATCCACTGTGATTCAGGGTGGTTGACTGTGATCTCGTCACGTCTGAAGTTACCCATAGTCATATCTCACTACAGCAAATCTTGCTTATATTAAACTTCTGTTTATAGCTATCACAAATTCAAGAACCATATAGTAAATGTCTTATTTTATTTATTTATTTATTTATTATTTATTTATCCATTTAATACCCCACCCCTCCTGCCATTAGGCAGCTTGGGGCGGCTTACAATACATTCTTGATGGAATGAACTTTTTTCTCTGGAATCACAGGAGTTCATTAGGCTGAAGTTATACTATATTAATAAGAAGAAAGTGTGACAAATATTTAAGAGGTTCATCATCAACTTGAAATCTAGTCAATTTGGAGCTTATTATATCCACACTATCAGAAAACATCTTACAGTTCTTTTTGCTGTAGGACAAGGAACAAAGGTGCCAGACATACTTTTTATAAGCTTGGCTCTGAACATTCCTCAATGACAGTAAAGTAAGTTGTTCAGCAGTTGCATTAGACAACATTCAGAATCTAAAGATTGTCACTTTTAAAAATCATACCTGTTGAAATCAGTCCAAGTGCAAGGCCTCTGCGTTTGTCAAAGTACTGGCATGTAATAGTCACTGTTGCTGTATATAATAAGCCACATCCCAGTCCTAAAAATAAAATAAATATATTATAATGAAATAATAAAGTTATCCAATATTTTATTTATGTCTTCTGTCTCGAAAACAAATGGTTAATTCTTTCATCTCAAACCTGAATCCTATATTTTTGTTTTTCTTGAATAATCTTTTTCACATCAAGAGATTTAAATAAAGTTTAAATAAAGTACTTCACCTCCAAGATTGACAAGATCCACCTGGAAATAGCTTCTACGTCCTCTCCCCCTACCACTCCCCCTCCTTCCTTTGAGGAAATTTCCTCCCTGCTCTCCTTCTCCAACCCCTCCACTTGGCCCCCTGGATCCCATTCCTTCCCACCTCCTGACCTCCATTGCTTCTACTGTCACCCCTCCCCTGCTGCACATCATCAACCTCTCCCTTTCTACCGGCTCCTTCCCCTATGCCTTTAAACCCTTCACTGTCTCCCCCATCCTCAAAAAGTCCACTCTGGGTCCCTCTGAACCCTCTAATTACCGTCCTGTCTCGCTCCTCCCTTTTGCTTCCAAACTCCTTGAATGGGTTGTCTACTCCTGTTGCCTTGGCCTCTTCTCTACCAACTCCTCCCTTGACCCCCACCAATCCCGCTTCCACCCCCTTCACTCCACTGAAACCGCTCGTTAAGATCACAAACGATCTTCTTATAGCTAAATCCAACTGCCTTTACTCTATTCTTGTCCTCCTTGATCTCTCTGCTGCCTTTGACACTGTTGACCACTTGCTCCTGCTTGAAGCACTTCACTCACTTGGATTCCGGGGCTCTGTCCTCAACTGGTTCTCCTCCTACCTTTCTGACCGCTCCTTCAATGTATCTCTTCCTAACTCCTCCCCCTCCTCCACCCTACCCCTCTCGGTCGGGCTTCCCCAAGGCTCTGTCCTTGGCCCTCTCCTCTTCTCTATCTACACCCAAACCGTAGGCAAACTCATTGCCTCCCACGGTTTCCAATACCACCTATACGCTGACGACACTCAACTCTCTCTCTCCACTCCTTCCCTCTCCCCCTCTGTTCAAGCTCATCTCACCAACTGTCTCTCTGATATCGCTGCCTGGATGTTTCAACGCCAACTCAAACTGAACATGGCAAAAACTGAACTCCTTATCTTCCCTCCCAATCCTTTCTCTCCCTCCTCCCTGTCAATTGCCTTAACGGAGCCTCCATCCTCCCTTTCCCCCAAGCCCGTAGCTTGGGCTTCATCTTTGACTTGCACCTTACCTTCAAACCCTGCATTGACTCCGTCGCCAAGTCCTGCCGCTTCTCCCTACACAACATTGCTAAGATCTGCCCTTTTCTGTCTGTCTCCTCTGCCAAAACTCTCGCCCTAGTCACCTCACGCCTCGACTACTGTAACCTCCTCCTTGCTAGCCTTCCCCGTTCTCACCTTTCTTCCCTCATCTCTGTTCAAAACTCTGCTGCCAGGATCATCCACCTTGCCCGTCGCTTTGACCATGTGCAGCCTCTCCTCTCTCCACTGTCTCCCTCTTCCTGAGTGTATTCTGCACAATCTCCTTGTCCTCACTTACAAAGCCCTTCACAACCTCGCTCCCCCCTACCTCTCTGCCCTGATCTCCCTCTGAACCCCTGTTCAGGCACTCTGCTCCTCTTCCATCCCCTCCCTCACCCTCCCACACCTCCCGTGCTCCCCCAACTGCCTTCGTCCTTTCTCTCTTGGTACCCCGCATGCCTGGAACTCCCTCTCTGCCCTCGTCTGCCTTGCCCCCACCCTCCACACCTTCTCACGATCTCCCCTAACGGCTGCATATAGATATTAAACCTGCCATGAGGCTGGACGGTCATCTGTCAGAGATGCTGTAGCTGTGGATTTCCTGCACTGAGCAGGACCTCTGAGTACCTTCCAACTTTAAGATTCTCTGATTCCTTGTAGCGCCATCCTGCCAAAAGTGCACTATGAAAATGCCCATTAGGTTGGGTATTTGCTTCTTTTAGGCTGGGCATTCACATTGTGTGGTTATTCCCATTGCTCATGTCACAACTTGGTAGTCTAGCACCAATTGGTAAAAGAGAGCTCACGGAATTTGGATAGGACATGAAACAAAAAGGAATGTAAGACGGTCGAGGCACCTCCTAACGAGGTGAGGGAAGGGGGAACCGATCAGGGGGAAAGTGGCTCACAGCCGTGCCCAACTCTACGGGCAGTGAGGACTGTACTACTACACAAGATATTTATTTATTTATTTATTTATTTATTTGCGTAGCCATTGGCCATTACAACACAACACAGGACAAACTACACAAGATATATGTTGTCCCTAGTTGGTGCAAGAACTGTTACCCCTTTCCTCAGGACCCCAACTGGGGGGTCTGGGTTCTGGAGAATGGACTGGTATCTCCATTTGGGATTAGTGAACTGAAGCACTGGACATGTTGGTGGAAACGGATATGGTTCGAGGTTTGTTCTGGTTGGTTGTTTATACCTCTTATGTTTTATCCCAGACTGCCAAGTTATTAATTAATAAAGAGTTGCGGCCAGTTTAACCCAACTTCTGTGTCTGTAGCCCCCGTTCATGTGTGGGTAACAACTGGTCTTCATATGGAAATGAATAGCCCTCCCCTATGAAAACTCTAAGCTCAGCTTTTAAATGATAATAATATCAATAAAATTACTTACCAACAATAATCCCATATGAAAAAATCAGAAAGTATAGATTAGGTGCAAAACTGCTCATCATCAGGCCTCCAGCCACCATAAATCCACTGAAGATGGTCACAGGTCTTGCTCCAAAAGAAGATACACATGCACTACAGATAGGACCTAGAGAAAATAAGTAAGAAAAACAGCAACAACATACGCTTTTAAAATTCAGGTTTAATAAACAAGTTCTCAAATGATTGTTGGGTTTCTTAACTCCCTATCATGCGCCTCAAAATCCTAAAGACAATTTTTCATTCTCATTTTACTATCTTCTTGAACAAAATATATCATAAGCTTCAAGAGATGTAGACAAAGTAGTTCAGATGATATGTTTTATTTATTATTTATATTTATTTATTTTATCAATTTATATCCCACCCCTCCTGAAAACAGGTTGGGGCAGCTAACAATTTCAAAAACATAAAAAGTACAATAATATAAAATTTAAAACAATCATAATAATATAAACAGTTAAAACAGGGCTAGGACAAAATAAAACAGTAAATAAGGGTAGGACGGAGATAAAAACCCTAACCCACCCACTCCCACTCCCCAAAGGCCTGGGCGAACAGCCAGGTTTTACAAACTCGCAGGAATGTTAAAAGGCTAGGGGCCAGGCGAGCTTCCTCCGGGAGGAACTCCAAAGGTGTGGCCCGGCCACTGAGAATGCCCTCTCCATTGTGGCCCCCCACTTAACACAGGGGACCTTCAAGAAGGCACCCCTGGCAGACCGAAGGAGCCACTCTGGGGCACGGAGGAAGAGGCGGTCCCTGAGGTATGAGGGGCCCAGACCATGAAGGGCCTTATAGATTAACACAAATACCTTGAACCTGGCTCGGCACGCTATTGGCAACCAGTGCAGAGTCCGGAGCACAGGTGTTATGTGCTTCCGACGACCTGTCCCCAACAGGAGCCAGGCCGCCACATTCTGCACTAGCTGCAGCCTCCGAACCAGGAACAAGGGCAGCCCCACGTAGAGCGTACTGCAGTAGTCCAGCCTCGAGGTGACAAAGGCATGGATGAGGGAGGCCAGGTCCGGGCCGGAGACATACGGGTGCAGCCTCCACACCAGATATAACTGGCAGAAGGCAGCCTTCGCCACCACCTCCACCTGTCGATCCAAGCGGAGATCTGCATCCAATATCACACCCAGACTCTGAACCTGCTGAGCTATAGGAGGGTGAACCCCCCCCAATCAGGGGGGCAGACACCTCCCTCGCTCTCCCCACCACCATCACCTCCATCTTATCGTGGTTGAGCTTCAGTCTGCTCTGCCACATCCATTCCGCCACGGCCTCCAGACACTGGGATAGCAATGAGACAGCAGGGTCTGGGTCAGCTAAAAAAGAGAGGTACAGCTGATTATCATCAGCATATTGGTGACATCGCACCCCAAACCCTCTCACAACCTCCCCCAGGGGCTGCATATATACATTAAATAATAATGGAGCTAGAATGGAACCCTGCGGAACGCCGCAGGATAAAGCGTGGGGGCAAGATGTTTCAGCTCCCAACACTACCCGCTGGCTTCTCCCTGAGACGAATGAGTGGAACCATTCAAGAACAGTCCCATCCAGACCCTCCATGTCACGCAGCCATCTCAACAGCAGCCCGTGGTCCACAGTGTCAAAAGCGGCCAAGAGATCTAGTAGGATAAGAAATGCCGAACATCCTGTGTCCATCTCCCGGCAAAGATCGTCAACCAAGGCCACCAACGCTGTCTCGGTGCCATAGCTGGGGCGGAACCCAGATTGAAAAGGGTCCAGGAAACCAATGCCATCTAGATGCGCCTGGAGCTGGATCGCCACAGCCCGCTCAATAACCTTCCCTAAAAAGGGAAGGTTAGACAGAGGTCGGTAGCTGGCGAGTGCATCCATATCCAATAATGGTTTCTTCAGCAGGGGGTGCACTACAGCCTCCTTGAGGCTAGGCAACAACCTCCCCTGCTGCAAGGAAGTGTTAACCACCCTCGCCAGCACCGTCCCCAACGTCTCCCTGGACGCTTTCACCAACCAGGATGGGCACAGATCAAGCTCACTGGTGGCTCTCACAGACTCCAGGACATCCATTGCATCAGCTGGCATCACTTCCTGAAACTCCCCCCATAAAGTTGGACAAGATGGGGCCTCCATCACCTCGCACTCTCCAGCCACTGCCCCCAACCCAGTGTCAAAGTCGCTCTGAATCCAAGCGATCTTGTCTACGAAGTAGGTGACAAACTCCTCACAGCGGGCCTGGGACAAGTCCCTGACCAGGAGGAGGGAGGCTGAACTGACCAGCCCCCACACCACCCGAAACAGCTCCGCCGGGTGTGACTTCGCAGACGCTATTGGACCAACATCTATTGAGGAGGATATGCAAACTTTTGGACCACACAGGGACCTTCTTCAGACTTGTAAAAAGTCAAAACTAAACCTCTAAGGTCATATATACAAGTGTAAGTATTGTTAGTCACTGAGCATTTCCCTCAAACGGTACTAACGAGGGGTGTGCAGAAGGGACCTCATTCATTTTTGTTTCCCTTTTATTTTTAAATATTCATTTGTTTTTGTTTTTTTATTTAAAATGCATTTGTTTTTGTTTTACATTCATTTCACTTGGCAGGGCTTCCATGCCTGCAGCTTTACTGTCATCTATGACACTTTCTCTGCCCCCAAACTTGCACAGACTGCCCCAGGAGGGAAGAAATATCAGAGACAGACTGGGATGCAGCAGGCGGGAAGAGGACACAGCAGACACTGGTAGGCAGCAGGCTCTAAAGCTGCAGGCACTAGCATAGGAGAAGGTGATGCCCCAAGTCTGACAAGGCTTCAAGTGGCACAGAATGCCCCCAGGAGGCAGAGTATCAGTCAGAAACTGGCAGCCAGCAGGCAGACACTGAGAAGCAGCAGGGAGGGACTGATAAAGGAGACCTGCTGACCAAAGTATGTTGGGCTTCAACTTACAGAGAATTCCTGGAGGGTGACAGGGAGAGAGAGAGAGACACACACACAATCATCACAGACAAACAACAGCACAAGGGCAGAGAAGCAGCAGGCGCTTCAGCATAGGCATGCACCCCAAAGCGTGACAAGGCATCAACCTTCAGAGATCACTCTTGCGGGGTGGGAGGTGTGAGTGTGAGAGTGAGTGATTCAGGCAGCAGAGCAGCAGCAAGTGGTGGGCAGGGGAGCAGCAGGTGGGTGCAGAAGAGACCTCATTTGTTTTCAGTTCCCCCTTTGTTTTCATTTTTAAAAGTTCATTCTTTTTTGTTTTCATTCCTTTCCTAATTCATTTGTTTTTGTTTCTGCGTTACTAAACTGAATGGGCCTTCAATCGTTTTAGTAACTAAACAAAATGAAAACTAATTGCAACTAGTGCTAACCTATATGAGCAACAAAAAAGAAAAAGGAAAAAAATTGCATGCTAAATTACACCTTTAAGTAGATTTACGAAGTTGCTGATGAATCTGTGCTGTTCAAAAATGTGTAAAATTCCTATATAATAAGTTTTGTATATAAACGATGACAGTAAAAACCATTGTGATTCATTTAAATAGTTTAAGTACCAATTTATCTACAGTTGTCTTGGGGGACTTCCAACATTCATGCTAACGCCGAACTTGGAGGTGCAGAGCATGAATTCATGGCCGCCATGGCAACCATGGGCCTGTTCCAGATGGTTAGTGGCCCGACGCATCAGAGGGAACATACCTGAGACCTTGTGTTTTGCGCCGGCCTTGAGGCGGGTGGGTCTGTTGGTGGGGGAGATATCAGCTGTAACCCTTGTCATGGATGGATCATTACCTCCTGCAGGCTTCTCTCTCAGTGCATGTCTGCCCCCAGAGGGCCGTGGAACCAATTCAAATGGTTTGCCCCCGGAGGTTGATAGAACCAGAACGGTTCCAGACTGCTCTGCGGGAGTTTCCCTCTGACCTTGACGACTGTCTCATCGATGACCTCGTTGTGTTATGGAACACCTTGCTGACTGAGGCCATCAATTGGATGGCTCCTAGGTGTCCGCTGCCCAGGCAACAGCTCTGCAGGCCTCCTTGGTTTTCTGAGGAATTGCAGTTGCTGAAGTGAGAGGGATGGCGGTTGGAGTGACGAGGGCATTGTTCGCCTGCTGAAGCCAACAGATTGCATCATAGAGCCAGTTTACGGGCCTATGCTGTAGCTGTGCGAGCAGCCAAAAAGCAGTTTTTTGCTGCCCTCATAGCATCTGCAAAATCCCATCCAACGGAGCTTTTCCAGGTGTTGCGGGGGCTGGTCAGTTCGGCCTCCCTCCACCTTGGAGTGGAGTCATCTGTTGCATGCTGTGACATGTTTGTGGATTATTTTGTGGATAAAATCACTCATTCACCACAATTTCGACACTGCACTTATTACATTAGGAGAACCGGAAGTTATGGAGGGTTATGGAGGTTATATTCATCCTTCTATAGATCTCTCGCTTTGGCAGAGATCATTTCTAATTATAATAAAGGAATTATTGTTTATACCACCCCCACTTGTTTTTTGGTAGGGCAGACCCCCCACCACCACCACGACCAGAAGGGTCGGCACCTCCCTCGCCCTACCCACCACCATCACCTCCGTCTTATCAGGATTGAGCTTTAGTCTGCTCTGCCGCATCCAATCCGTCACAGCCTCCAAACATTGGGAAAGCAACAAGACAGCAGGACCTGGGTCAGTCGAAAACGAGAGGTACAGCTGAGTATCATCAGCATATTGGTGACAACACACCCCGAACCCTCTCATGATCTCCCCCAGGGGCTGCATATATACACATTAAACAAAAGCGGAGACAGAATTGAACCCTGCGGAACGCTTGACCTCCAAAAGCTTGACCTCCAAAAGCATGGTCAAAGCGATTCCCACCAGGGGTGAACATCTGGCGGGAATCACTTTTCAGCCCAACAGACATTACGCCACCATGGTCCCCACAGGAGGATTCACCGTGGTGGCGAAATGTCTGAAAATACCCTTTGTATTTTCCTGTAGTGAGACTAGGGGTAGGGGTTATTTAACCATCTGTGTTTGATGCCCACTGTCAGGCGGCAGCTGGAGCCCAGCTATCATATCCACTGCTTCCTGAGTCCTCCTCCCCTGTTGGAGCTGTGGCTTCGGGGGTTTCCCATGGCTTTGGGGTGGGGGATAAACTGGCGTGACACTATTGCTCGCTTGGTAGGCGGTGGGGCTAGAGGTGGGGCTGGAGGCGGGGCCTGCTCACCTGGGCAGAGCTATACTAACTTTAGACTTCAGCCCCCCCATCCACATCACTTCTGGATCCGCCCCTGATAACCTTCCCTAAAAAGGGAAGATTAGAGACAGGACGGTAACTGGTGACTGTGTCCACATCCAGAGAAGGCTTCTTCAGCAGGGGATGCACCACAGCCTCCTTGACACTGGGCGACAACCTCCCCTGTTGAAGGGACGCATTAACCACCCTCGCCAGAACCAAACCCAATGTCTCCCTGGAAGCTTTTACCAACCAGGACAGGCACGGAACTAATTCACAACTTGTAGCTCGAATAGACCCCAAGACATCCACCGCATTGGCCGGTGTCAGTTCCTGAAACACCTCCCAGAAAGATCGACCAGACGGTGCCTCCATAACCCCACGCTCCTCTCCTACCGCATCCAACCCGGTGTCGAAGTTACTCTGGATCTGAGCGATCTCATCTGCAAAGTAGGTGGCAAACTCCTCACAGTGGGTCTGGAACAAGTCCCTGTCCAGGCGGAGGGAGGCCGGACTGACCAGCCCCCGCACCACCCGGAACAGCTCTGCTGGATGCAACTTTGCAGACACTATGAGGGCAGCAAAGAATTCCTTCTTTGCTGTCCTCACAGCCTCAACATAGGACCACAAATGGGTTCTATGGAGAAGTCGATCAGATTCAGAGCGAGTCCGACGCCAGCATCGCTCTAGTCTCCTGCCTACCCACTTCATACACCACAGCCCCTCAGTAAACCAAGGGGCCCTGCGGCAACGAGACAGGGGACATCTCGGAGCCACCCTATCGATGGCCGCCCCCAGCAAGATGTTCCAATGCTGTACTAGCACATTGACAGAGTGGCCATCAGGGTCCAGGGATAACTCCCTCCAAGCCTCCTGGAACTGCTGCAGTTCTATCAGCCTCCGAGGGCAGACCAACCTAACTGGTCCATTCCCCTTCTGGAGGGGGTGCACTAGGAGGCTGGTCTGCAGGAGATAATGGTCCGTCCTATCAATGGTACTATCAACCTTGATAGTATTGGTTTTCTTCATCCCTCTCGTCAGGATTTTGGCTGGGGTATGGCACCGAGACTGCACTTGTGGCTTTGGCTGATGAACTACGTCGCGAATGGGATCGGGGTCGTTAGACCCTGTTGATTCTATTAGATCTGTTGGCTGCATTTGATACCATTGATCATGAGATGTTGGTGATGCGCCTGCGGGATTGTGCAGGGGTGGGCAAGACTGTTTGCGAATAGTTCCGCTCATTCCTGACCAGGAGAATTCAGCGAGTGGTGCTCGGGGGTTATTTTTCATCATACCAAGATCTCTCACGTGGAGTCCCGCAGGGTTCTGTTTTGTCCCCTCTCCTGTTCAATGTGTATATGCAGCTGCTTGGCGACGGGATAAGGGGGTTTGGTGTTTGGTCATCAATATGCTGAGGACACCCAGCTTTACCTCTCTTTTTCCACAGATCCAGGCCCAGCAGTCTCGGTGCTTACTCGGTGCTTACTCGGTGTCTGTCAGCTGTGGGGGACTGGATGAGGACTAATCGACTGAGGCTGAATCCTGACAAGATGGAGGTGATGTTAGTGGATAAGGCAATGGGGATGGTGGCTCCCGTTATTGATGGGGTCTGCCCTCCATTAGACTCCCAGGAACAGAGTTCCCCATGGACTCCTCAATTCGCAGCTCCACCTGGATGTCCAGGTGGAGGCTGTGGCGAGGAGTGCCTTTCGCCAATTATATCTGGTGCAGCGGCTTCAGTCGTATGTCTCAGACTTGGACCTGGCCACGGACAGCCATGCTTTCATCACCTCCAGATTGGACTATTGTAACACACTCTACATAGGGCTACTCATGGTGACGGCTTGGAAATTGTAGCTGGTGCAGAATGCGGGGGCCCGTCTCCTGGTGGTACTGGGTCGCCAGGAGCATATTACACTAGTGCTCCACTCTCTGCACTGGCTGCTGATAGTTTTCCGGGCCTGATTCAAGGGGTTGGTTTTGGCCTATAAAACCCTAAACGGCCTAGGCCCTACCTATCTACAGGACCGCCTCATCCCTCGGGTTCTAGATCAGTCCCTGTGGTCATCCAGGGATGCCCTGCTCGAAATCCCCCGAGTGTTTCGGTGGCCACACCCCGACTGTGGAACTCCCTTCCGGTGGAGGTCCAGTTGGCCCTGGACCCCCCCTCTTTTTGAAAAAGCTGCAAGACCATTTGATGGGGGAGATGGGTTAGGTTGGGGGGGGGAGGGATTTTTTTATCCTCCTTTTATGTGTTGTTTTTAATTCTATTGTTGTTTGATTTATGGATTGTTTGTAAGCCACCCTGAGCTGCCTGTCACAGAAGGGGCAGGGTAGTAAGATTTCAATAAATAAATAAATAAATAAATTTAACAAATTAGTTTTTTTAGCCCAGTAGTAGTTATCCGATGAGTCCCAAAATACCTGTAGCAATCTTAACATAAGGTAGAATGAGAAGCTTCAAACTGAAATAGTCACTTCTATTTACATTAATGATAACAGCACCATCTGGTGCCTAAACAAAGAAAGCATACACTGCATGTCAACCAAATACAAAATGTTACCTTTCCTCAAATTCCTCTGGGAAATAAAAGTATTGAATTATTAAATTAAAATTATGTAGAGAAAGTAAGGTAGCGTTTTGATCCCAAATACAGGCAATAGAGACAAAGTAGTATAATAACTACAGACCAATAGTCGATGTCAATTTTTGGTCCAGTAGCTGGAGGTATGCAAGCTTCTGGACCTACATGTTGTGTTTTCAGACATGATGGTGGCCAGCTTTACCACATTTTACTCAGCGGGCCACCATCACGTTAGAAAACACCCACTGGTGGTTAGCACAGGATGAATTCCAACTGTGGTGGCAGCTAGTCTGGGCTGTGAGTCGGGGAAGTCCTCAAGGCTAGCCCCCATCACTGTCTGAATCCTGCTGCCTGACTGGGAGTAAAGCAGGCTTTCACATTTGAAAGTCCACATTACTCACCATGGTCTAGAGTAGCTGGGGGGGGGGGGGCGGGTGCCATGACAGTCATCATTGGCTGCCCGTCAGAGAGGGGGGTGCCACTGGGCACAGAATGGGGGCAGGGCCAGGCGGATGCACATCACCAGAAGCCAGGTCCCTGTCATGTTAGGGACCTAAAAGGGTAGATCTTGTTCTCACCTGCTCCTTCCTTCCCTTTGCCATTGTTTCCAATCACTGTATATACCTCACAGCTTTGCTCAGTCTACAGTTCTAACTCCTGACTTGTCTGATGAAGGACCCTGTGAGGTTCGAAAGCTTGCATACCTCCACCAACTGGAGTTGATCAAATAAAGGATATCACTGTACTACTCTGTCTCTATTGTCTAAATAAAGTGATGTCCTATTGTGATTGTCAAAGCTAATGTAGTATATAGTTTCTGGAGCCAATTAGTACTGTAGTAAGTTGTGCATAAATATAATTTACAGACGTGGTCAATAGGGCTGTAGCGGTATGCTGCCGCGGCAGCTGTTACCGACGGAAACCCCTATTCCACACATCGCGGCACAGTTTGGCAGAGGCAGCTTTCCGAGGGCTGCGGTTGCGGTTTGTCGCTAACGGTGCCGTAGCATCGGAACTGGTGAACGGAAGTGAAACTTTTGCAGATTCCAATAAGAAGCGCTCCCCTTTCCGTGGGCCGCAGAATCTTTGTGGTTATCTGATCATCGTATCATGTTTCCGCCACCCGGAATACAAGCTATCGCGAGACCCAGTGGCATGATCAACCCTCGGACCCTGTTGATGACACCCACATGCCCAATTTCATTGGCTAGGGCTTTCCCAGAGAGACGTATCCCGCCTTCACCATTAAGTATAAATAGGTGTGTTTGTAGCTTGTTTCTCCCTCTTGATCTCCAATCGTAGTGAGAGTGAGTGACTGTTGGAGCCGCGACGCCAATGTCTGTGTTTATTAACACACTCTGATTTTCCGCGCTTCGCGACAAAGCACCGCATCGTGACCCGAGGAGAGAGAGTCCTATCCCTACCATCGATTTTGGATAACCTAAGGTTTTTATGTAAGTGTTTGAACTTTTCTTCTAATTCTTCTAAACTGTGCTTTATTTAACAGCTAATTTAGTGCTAAAGCAGCTAAAGTAATTCTGCTACAGCTGCACTTTACATTTTCCATTATCCTTTTTTAAAGAAACGTACACATATGTTCTTTATTGCTGTGAGCCTTTTATGTTTATTGCTCAGTTTGGGTTGATATTGTTTGTGCTTGCTATTGTTT
>QEPC01015016.1:1559633-1596804 GCA_003113815.1 Sphenodon punctatus | reverse complement strand
CAAGTGAGCGTAACGCCGGCGGCGCTAGGGGGCGGGGCATAATAGCACTCATCATGCCACCTGGCTCGGCTGCGCTAATCAGTTAGTCTTGGGTTAATGTAATAAATAAACATTATTTTATTATTTATATTACAAAGTATGCCAGCAAAACACAGCAATAATTATATTATTTACCAAAAAAAAATTACACAAATGTAAAAATAATTTTAAAAAAAAGTTACATGTAACAGTGGGGATTTGAACCAGCTCAATGACAGCTACAAATTGTATGGCAAGCGGGGACCTTAACAACTATGTCAACAGAGTTCTGTTGCTCAGTATGCTTCTTCTAGACTGAGGAATTGCGGAATGAGGCTTGTAAGAAACTCTTCTGCATGGACTTCACACAGTACAGATAGTATCACACTTCATTCCTTCAACTTTCAGAGCCACTCCCATGATGTAAAAAATGACTCGGTCAGCCAATACACAGGTCACGTTAAACTCCCAACATGAGTTTTGGTCAAAAAACTTTAAAAGATCAATTTGCCATATAATAAAAACACCAACCAGTGAGACAACACTTGTCCCAAACAGAACATGTTGTCCATGCATGTATGTATTGAGAAGAATAAGCAGTTACTGCGGTACAGAGACACACACACACACAGCACCAGCAGTCAGCGTGACAGCACAGTGCAGCAGTGGCATAGTCATCATCATCATTCATACTCTCTTCGCGGAACCGCGATAGACGCTCATGACTGTGTCTCATATATTAAATTGGCGGAACACGGGAAAAGACCGCTGATTTTATACGACAACAGTAATGATCAGCAAATTGGTGAAACACATATATGCCGCATCTGCGGATTCTTGTAGCAGAAGAATCGCAGAATTGCAGGGTTCCGGGCGGAATTCTGCGAGGCGCAACTTGGGATGCCGAGGTTTAGGAATGGAATTGCGGTGTGGTAACAGCTGCTGCCGCATCAGCCCTAGTGGTCAACAAACTTAGGCTGCTTTTCCCACATTTTCTATTTTCTCGTGAGATTGAATCTCACAAGGAAACAGCAATTACATGACCTTTCAGAGTTTTTTTGCGGTGGGCCGGATCCACTGTCAGAAACAACAGATCCGTGCCCATGTTCAATCTGGCCCTCCTCCTCCCACCCCACCCCCCGCGGGCTGGGTTGGGTGGGGGGTGCCTGGGGTTGACTCCCCCCCCTCCCCCCCACATCCTCCTCAGCCCAGCAACTAACCTGGCTGGTGGTGCAGCAGCTTCGGCAGTGCAGCCCGAGCTCAGCGCGTCATGAGCTTCCTCTGCGGGCTCAGCCTAATGACAAGCAGGCCTGTGTCCGCAGAGGAAAGCTGATTCAGATTCTGACGCTTTAGAGAGGCCATTGTAAGGGCCATCTGCAAAGTTAAAACTTGGATCTAGATCTGAATGTCAAAATTCAGATGTCAACATTTAATTTATTTCTGTATAAGTACAATATATGATACGGTCAACAATGAAAACACAGAACAGAAAAGAGAAGAATTGTGTGATATCTACTTGCATTCATGGCAGAATTGGCTGCCCACATGGCGGGGAAGCAGGGCGCTGGGAGCAGGGCCGGCTGCCCACATGTCTGTTGCAGCCCTCCCCAGGCCACGTGGATGATGGGACGGTGGTCAGGCTGCAGGCACATATGGTCAGTGCCGTGTCCCCCATGGATTTCCATTTTCTGCCCTGAGCCAGGTCATGACAACGGCATGCCAACATCAAGTGTGTGTTTTACCCACAGCTGCATATTCTCACAACCAGTCCCTCAGCTTCACCAGCCCCTAAGCTGCGATAGTCCTTCTTTGCCGCTGTTGGAAGAAATCACTGCATAATTCAGGGCCCCTGGGTGAGACTTCTACCTCTTGCCCTCTCTTGCTTGGGCACTTTTAGGTGAGCTCCTAGACCCTGATGCAAATCTCTCCCTAGTAGTCCCTCATTCTGAGTGTGTTTCAAGTTCAGGCTTTATACTCAGCTGACTAGAAACGTCTTGTACTGGTTAGGAGCAACTAACCATTTCCAAATAGCTGATTACCTGCAGGTGTCGCACCCATAAACCCTTACAAAGATCCTGCAACAAATTATGGCTGTCTGTAGCACAGCTTCAAAGATGAGAGGTTACCAAACTATGGGTCATGGCCCCAATGGGATGAGGTTACACCATATCTGGATGGGTTCATGATCCAGAGTGATGTTTAATATACCTTGGCATGCCTTTCATACTGTCTGGGGTTATGGGACTATATTTAAGTCTCAAAAAGGAGTCAACACGGCAAAAAAATGGGAATCAATTACTTGGATCTTCTGAACTCTGCAGCCACATTCTTTGTCAGGAAGATATTTTGATCAATGGTTTCCTAAATAATAATAATAATACTCACCTAAACACCTGTCTAAAGATGGTGCAGGGGGATGCACAATCCCGTGACCTATGCAGCATCCACTCGTGGCCACGTATGAGGCACTGCTGAAAAGTGCCCTGTGTAAGGGAACCTAAAAACATGTGTGGGAATAGATGCCCATGCATCCCCTGCCCATAACTGGGGCGACCACCCACATGAGCAGACAGGCCCATGACCACACTGCCTCCCTGGTCCTGCTGCTTCCCCGGTCCCGCCCACAGCCCTGTCGGGAGCTCTCTGGGGGGCTCTTAAAGGACACACACAAAAAATACACCACATTGGCTCAAAGCACAACAAACTCCTCTCATGACACAGAAGAGCCAACACCATGGAGGGCAGCAACTCAGACAGCAACATCCTGCATGTCCTGCCCAGTATGTGCCTTCCCGGGACTGCCAGCAGCGGCACTGGCTCCTGGGATCATGGGCAGGATGGGGTTACTGGCTGCTGCTGCTGTTTCCATAGTGTCTGGGGCTGTGTGTCATTTCAGAGGGCAGGCAGTTGGGAAGGGCTTGGGGTGGGGGTTATTGTGGGGTGGAGATTGTTGCTGGGCAGGGGAATGACTACCCATGTGAGTTGTTTGCAGGGCCGGTCCATGGTGGCGGGACTGCGTGGAGGCTGCCTGCATGGGCGCAGTGACCACCCCAGGAGCCAACCATTAGAATCACTCCTCACTCATTCCACATGTGCGGGTGCTCCACAGCTGTGCCACTAAATGGCCACAGACGCTTCTCCAAGGCTTGCTCATTTAGAAACATCAGAAGATTTCCATCCCTTTATTTTCTCTCAGAGCTTGCTATTTCCAGGTAGAGATGGATTAGCAGAAATAGTATGAGAAAGATGGGAAGATTTCTTATCTGTTAGCTTCTGTTCGTTGATTACCATCTTTAATCAGCACGTGAATTAGATTAATTTCAGACGGCACCCTTTTTCCTGTTTAACCTTTAATAAGGATGGAGTGTAAGGGTGATGCCATTTCCAAATGGTAGGCCATTGTTTTCCTTCAGTAGGAGTTTTTAGCATGCCTCTATAGAAGAACTGTTTTCATTGCTTGCTGTTAAGTAGAAGGCAAGGTCCTAGACGCCTTTTCACAATGCTCAACTAGCCCTAGTCTCTCTTCAGTGGAGGTCAATCCACTTGTGACTGATTATGGAAGGACAGTTCATTTAAAATCTATTTAGAAAGAATCTATGGGCGCTTTCCCTCAATACTTTTTGTGGAAGATTTGCCTCTGGGAAAGAATCCAGAAGGCAAAGCATGTGCTGGGTTTGTAACATGGGAGTGCCCCCCCCACGCATTTTTACCAGTGATCCTGTGGAGGATTGCAGAGTAGGGAAATCCAGCTCTGCAATCCTCCATGGGATCACCAGCAAAAACGTGCAGGAGGGCACTCCCACATTACAAACCCTCAACATGCTTTGCCTTCCAGATTCTTTCCCGGAGGCAAATCGTGTGTGGAAAGTATCGTGGAAAAAGCGCCCTATGACTCATAGATGATAAAACTGTGATCCAAATTTTGACCTTAAATGACCATGCATTGTTCTCTCTTACTACAATGACAGTTGCACATCTACATCTATTTGGCAAAAAAACTATAGTCAGTCAAGGACCTTTAACAAAAAAAGTTGTTAAACATTATTTTAAACCTTACAAAGGTACAGTTATGTAACGTTACATGTAAGGGATTGCTTTACATAAATCCACCTTCAGTACAGCCCTAACTCCACTTAAATTAATGGCTGAACTCCCATTGACTTTAGCTTACTCAGGTTTGTGCCCTTTCTTAATCAAGTTGTCTTTAAAACGAATGCTCTTGTTATAGTTAAAAGGCTGTGCTGGTTAATGCACTGTAGAGTCAACTAGTCCCTACAAGATACTTCAGAATGACATTACACCAGCTCAGATATGTATTGGGTTTTCTTTTTTATTATTATTATAACATAGTGTTAAATTTAATTTTTGTATTTATCAAATGAGAATGACCTAAAAAAACCAAAACATGTTTTTAAAGAACATAATTAAAATTCTCACTTTTAATCAGAACTTTACTGTACCTCGAACTGGTAAACTTGACCAATTGTCATTTTCTCTTTACTAAGACAACATCTATTCTCCCTAACAGCTAATTAAAAATTTAAAAGCAAGATCATTTTTAGTTATTAAGACTTCTCTGGATCAATTGTTTTAAAATACTCAGAACTAAAGGTGTCTGTATTTTAAATTTTGTAACATTTTACTTTAGAAGATTTTATAAACCCTTTACTTTGACTCTACAGTATATCTGAGTACAAAAAGTGAAGTTAGGTTTATAAACTATGCAATCCCACCACTAAAAGGAAGACACCCTTATTTAGGCTATTATCTAGTGAATGTAATTCTCAGTAATACTTTCAGTGGATCAGACTAGCATGAAAGTCAAACAAACAAAAGCAAGCAAACAAAAAGGCAGCACACACAGCCACGGGCACCACTCATTCTCACTTTAGCTCTCGACCAGAATTTTAGCAATTTATATGACAGAGACCTTCTGCACTGAAAAGGAAGAGTTAAAATTTGCCATGATTAGCAAATAACTCTGAGTTTCTAAAACCGTTTCAAGTATGAGGAAGCAAAATTAATTTTCTCATTAACCCACTCATTTCCCATTCCAATCCTAATAACATACACCTAAGTCTAGATTCTTATCTCAGTTATACTGGTGACTAATGAGATTTACAATATACGAGTTACAACAGATTTACACCTGCATAAATGAGAGTAGAATCTCAGGGCGCTTTCCCACGGGGCAATATGCACAGCACAGGAAAAACTCGGGGAGGCAAATGCTGCGCAGCTTGTGTATCATGGGAAAACAAAGCCATGCAGCTTTTCCAGTGCTGCATCCTCTGCATGATCGGAGGTAAAGCTGCACGGCTTTGCCTCCCAGAGTTTTTCCCAGAGGCATACACTGCACATATTGCCCCGTGGGAAAACGCCCTCTTTCTATGTAATGAAATAATACCCAGGTTGCAGGGTCCTTTAATAATGTCAAAACAATCAGAAAATACTATTGAAATGAGTCATTTGTCAGTAATATAAATATGCAAATATAAGTGCAAAAATTAATGGCAAGATGTTTTGCTTTGAAAGAAATATGTAAAATCACAAAAAAACTCCCCTCCCCCCCCCCCAAGTCAGACCACACAACAGGTCTAACACTTCCCATTCATCGGGTCCACCCCCCCCCCCCCCCCCCCCCGTTGTTTTTTTTAAAAGGGAAACAACAAGCTTGCCACAGGCCAGGTTGAAAAATATGCCAGTTATGAACAAAGCTGAAACACAGAAGCCTCTTAAATGAATAACTGATACATCACTAAAATGTTTAGGTGAATGAATTATTCAAGTGAAAGACCTTTTTATAGGCCTACTAGTAGTAATTGTAACTGTTCAATGAAATGCAATTAAATGAAGGTAATGCATTAGGGAATTGTAGTAATCTCTCATTGATCTTGTGAGAGTAGGGGAAATTAAAGGAGGAGGCAGAGAAGTGCTTTGGGTCTCTCTACCATAATCTGCTGCCCTGCTCCTGTTACCTTGTCCTGGAACAGGGTCACTGGCTCACAGGAGAAAATGGAGGGAGGCTTTTGGCCTCTGCTGGCCACCAACACTGGGCACCCACTTTATTGCTATGTAATTATGTGGGTGGGTGGGTGGGTGTTTCAAATCAGGTGTAGTACCACATATAGCACCTACTCAGTGGGGCCAAACCTACACCCCGTGAATCCCATGCGCATGCACCCACGCAGGAACTGCGTGCACCCCCATTGCAAGTCCACTGTGCCGTGTGGAAACCACACATGCGCAGGGGTTCACGCAGGATCCGTGGGGCATGAGATCGGCCCCATTCTGCAGTACAGCAAATGGAAAACCCAGTAGACAAGTATCCTGTACATCTATCTGTGCATTAGCTGTTGTAGCTTCTTGTGATCTGCAAACAGGTTCATGCTTTCTCCAACACAGCAAATCTCAGTATATGAAATCACATAGCCACTGTTTTGCGGTCTTTGCATTTTAAGACAGATGTGTGCAAAGTAAATACCACCTTGCTGTACTGCTGCGTATGGGAGACAGTGCCTTGGTTAAAGCACTCGCTGATGCCAAAATGGGGTAAGTGTCCTGTTTAATTGTGTATTAGCTGTTGTAGCTACAGCATTACAGTATTGTAGCTACATTACAACAGCATTAGCTGTTGTAGCTTCTTGAGATCTACAGGAGTGGTGATCGTAGTGTGTGCACTGAAGACAGTGGGTAAGGAGTCCTGTGCCCATACACTTGCAACTAAAGGTGTGGGGTGGGGGTCAATAGCCATTCCCAGACTTTGCCTGCTTAAAGGTCCATCAGCACCATGGAGCTGTGGCTGAAAAACCTACATGGGGGTGTGGGAGATTTGGCATGTTCACGAAAGAGTCCTGTGCCCATGCACTTGCAACTGATGTGTGTGTGCGTGCGTGTGTGCGTGCGCCCGCCAAGGGCAGAAAGTCTACATTGGGGCAGGGGAGTGGAGTGTGTACCAAAGATATGGGTTAGGGAGTCCTGTGCCCATCCATTTGCAATTGAGGGCAGGGGGTGGTTGTCAATAGCCATTCCCTGACCCCGCCCACCTAAAGGTCCACCAGCACCATTGAGCCATGGCCAAAGAGCTTACAGCATTCCCAACAGCAACCACTTCCTGGCCATCTCTCCACTCTGTCTCCCACGTTCGCCTTAAAAGGCCAAAGCATACCAATTTCAAGATTGTGTTGCTGCAGTGCAGCATGTGCACAACACTCTTTGCACAATTTTCATCTCTATAGCCATGGTTAACACTAAGAGACAAGTAACTACAGTAAGTTAAGGCACCGGGGAGCGGTGTTTAGACAGCTGCCTCGTAAAGACTTCCGTTTATTACTATCAAATTATATGGGTTTCCTCCACCCCCGCCTTTACTGTGTTCACAGACAGTGGCTGGCTGTCAACAGGGTAGATGCTACCTCTGAAGCTCCATGATCCACCCAACCATCCGCTCACCAATGCTGCATTCCCTGGGGCAAAGAGAAGACCAAGGCCTTCATCGTTCTGTGGGGGAAGAATACGGTTCAGTAAGCGCTCGTGAAGTGCTATCACAATAAAGCAGTGTTTGCAGAAATCTCAAAGCAAATAGCGCTCCAGAGGTGCCAATGGGACATGAACCAGTGCCAGTAGCAGGCCAAAGATCTACAGAGGGGATACAATAGATCCAGGACAATAATTATAGCTCCAGCCACATGAAGAAAATATCCCCGTATTTTGAATTGCTGGATTGGTTCTAATACCTGGATGGAGCCATCGTGCCTGAAGAGGTAGCATAGTGGTCTGTTGCCTCTTCAGCACTGCCTAAGTCCAGGGATGGGAGGGGATGGACATGGCCCCTCCACCTCCTGCTCCAGCCACTCCTGCTCCTCCACTCCCTGCTCTGGCCACTTCTGTTCCCCCCACCCCATGGAAGTTGAGACTGCTGGCAGAGGTTCCTCATAAGATCTTTTCGCACAGACACTCTAACACAGATAAAATGGGTGTTACATTTTATTATACATGTTGCAGGGCACCCATAGAGCACACCTGCAGTCCTGCAACATGTATAATAAAATGTAACATCCATTTTATCAGTGTTCGAGTGTCTGCGTGAAAAGGGCCATAACCAATGAGGGTAGATGAGAACACCAGCTCTGTGACACTAACCATCTACCCTATTGACAACCAGTCACTGTTTGAGGACACATTTATAGTGTAGGTGGAGAATGGTAAGTTAATGCACCTGGCAGGGTGGTGGTGCATTTAAACAGATACTTCATAAAGGCTACTTTTATTGCTATGTAACTATATGGTGCGGGGGGTTTTTGGTCACTGTTCACAGCTGGACAGGAGAGTGCTGGGGAGGAGCAGGACACTCAGCACTGGAGATGAACAGTATGCACATGTACTGTATGGGAAGGCACCATGATGACCTGCGGGCTAGCAGAGCAGAGGGGGAAGCCACCATAGCCATATGGCATGCTGGCGGAGGAGTGGAAGGCACGATGGCAGAGACAGGAGGTGTAATGGCAGTAATGGTGGTGCTTGATTTTTGACACCAAGTTATTCAAGGTAGTTAAACACAAGCAGACTGCGAAGAACTCCAACAGGATCTTACGGGACTGGGTGCCTGGGCATCTAAATGGCAGATGAGATTTAATGTGGACAACTGCAAAAAGTGAGGCACATAGGGGAAAATAATCCAAACTATGAGTACACAGTGCTGGGTACTAAGCTAGGAGCTACCACTCAGGAAAAGCATCTGGGGGTGGTTGTGGACAATACACTGAAATCCTCAGCCCAATGAGCAGGAGCAGTCAAAAAAACAAACAGAATGTTAGGAGTTATTCACAAAGAGATAGAGAATAAAACTGAGGATGTCAAAATCGTGAGAGGGTTTCAGGACATGCAGTGTCATCAGTATGCTGATGACACTCAGCTCTACCTCTCTTTTTCCATCGACCCAGGCCATGCAGTCTCCCTATTTTCCCAGTGTCTGTCAGCTGTGGGGGCTTGGATGAGGTTGAGCCATCTGCAGCTGAATCTGACAAGATGGAGGTGATGTTGGTGGGCGAGGGCTTGGGGGACCTGGGGGTGGTTGAATCTCCTCTTGTTGGGGGGGGTGTTCGCCCTCTCATGGTGTCTCAAGCACAGAGTCTGGGTGTGCTCCTCGATTCGCGGCTCAGCCTGGAATCTCAGGTTGTAGCTGCGGCAGGGAGTGCATTTCGGCAGTTACATCTTGTCCGGCGGCTTCGGCCGTAACTCTCAGGCTCCGACCTTGCCTCTGTCATCCATGCCTTCATCACCTCGAGGCTGGATTACTGCAATGTGCTCTATGTGGGGCTGCCCAAGAAGCTGGTCCAGAGGCTGCAGTTCGTGCAGAATGCCACGGCCCATCTCCTTACGGGGACAGGCCGCAGGAAGCACAACACCAGTGCTCCGGGCTCTGCACTGGCTGCCTATAAAGGTGCTGGTTTTAACCTTTAAAGCCCTTCACGGCCTGGGCCCTACTTATATGCGGGACCGCCTCAGTCTCCATGTGCCCGTGCAACCCTTGAGATCGTCCATGGGAGCCTTTTTGGAGGTTCCCCAGGCAAGGTGGGTGGCCTCTGATGTTAGATCTTTTTCGGGGGCCACCCCTGTGCTGTGGAATTCGCTCCCAGAAGAGGCTCAGCTGGCCCCCACTCTTCTGCTATATCAGAGTTTATGTAAGACCTGGTTGTTCCGCCAGGCCTTTGGCGAGGGATAGGGGGGTGTTTCTTTTCCCTGTATTGGTGATTTTTTTTATTGTTTTATCGTTTACATTATTGTTCACCGCCCCGGGCTGCCCTGTGGGCAGGAGGAGCAGGATAAAAAATTTAATTAAAATAAAATTAAAAATGCCTCTATACAAATCGATGGTGCAGCTGCACCTCAAATATTGTGTGAAGTTCTGGTCGCCCCATCTCAAAAAAGACATAGCTGACTAGAAAAGGTACAGAGAAGGGCAATGAAAATGATAAAGGGTATGGAACGGCTTCCATACAAGGAGAGGCTTGACAAGCTGGGTCTCNATAAAACTGAGGATGTCATAATGCCTCTATACAAATCGACAGTGCGACTGCACCTCAAATATTGTGTGAAGTTCTGGTCGCCCCATCTCAAAAAAGACATAGCTGACTAGAAAAGGTACAGAGAAGGGCAATGAAAATGATAAAGGGTATGGAACGGCTTCCATACAAGGAGAGGCTTGACAAGCTGGGTCTCTTCAGCTTAGAGAAGAGATGACTGAGAGGGGGCACGATAGAGATTAATAAAATCTTGAGTGGTATGGAACGAGTAGATAGGGAACGGTTATTTACCCTCTCAAATAGTACTAGAACTAGGGGACACTCCATGAAACTAGCTGTTGGAAGCTGGGAGTGAACAACAGGGAATAGATTGCCCATTGTGACTGTTGGTTCTTCTCCCATGCGATCGAGATTGGCCACTGTCGGAGGGCAGGATGCTGGGCTTGATGGACCATTGGTCTGACTCATTATGGCACTACTTATGTTCTTATAGGAATGAGCCGCATTTAGGGTGATGGTGGCAGCACTTGCATTAGAGGTCAGGTGGCGGCCCAGGGAAAATGATGGCATAGGAATGAGCTGCTTTGGGGCGGTGTGGATGGAAGCATGTGCTTTAGGAAGCAGGATGCTGGCCTGGGGAGAATGGCAGTGTGGCACAGGAATGAGCCACTTTGGGGCAGTGTGTGTGGAAGCAGTTGTAATTGAGGGAGGTTTGATGTCCATATTACCTGGCTGCACACCTCTGCCTCTGTGCTTCCTATTGCTGTTCCCAGACCCTGATAGCCTGCGAATGGCAATAAGAAAAGGAAGAGCTTCAGGGCTGCAGCCAGCTCACTTGCAAATCTCGATAGGAAACGCATAGTTGGGAGGGGGCTCTGGATGGGCCTGATGGAGACAGACTGATTCACTGGAAACATTTATGAAGGCTGTACTGAACTTTTTTTTTTTATTAAATGCGCATAAACAGCTTTATTAAACTTAAACTTTTAAAAAGTATAAATTGAGAACATTTCAAAAGAATGATTTCATAGATCTGTGGCAGCGCTGGCAGAGGGCATTCTGAATCTCTTCCACAATACGGTGCTCCACTCTCCTCAGCTGGTCCTGGAACAGGGGTGCAGGCTCACTGGAGCAAAAGGGGTGTGGAATTATACAAGGCAACCCCACTGCTCTCACAAATGTTATGGAGAGTGCAGTTGTTGGTAGGTACCAGGGGAGCATTTTCCAGCTGGAAATAACTTCTGGCCACAAGTGCTCTCCAGCGCTGCTTTTAAAGCCCGAAAGCTTGTTCCACAACAAAGCATGTAGTGCTCAGCTGCCAATTAAAGTACCTTTGCTACAGAGTGCAGACAACACTGTATACCTTCATGAGCCAGGGCTTCAGTGAATAGGCACGGACCACCAGAACAAAGGGCACATCATGGGCACCCTCTTGATAAATGTTTCAGTGTTGGGTTGAAAGTCTCCAGTGCCCACAGAAAGGGCACTGGCAGAAAATGTGAGCATTGTGGTTTTTCTGGGACCACCTGGTCAGCACATCTGTGAATCAGGCATGGTGGTCAACTACATCCTGGAGAACTATGGAGAAAAAAACCTTGTGGTTCAGGTAGTCATCCTTGCTGTGGGATGAGCAGATAATGGCAATATGGCTCCCATCAACCACCTCATGCAGTTTGGGAAGCCCTCCCGCCAAAAGTCCTCCATTATCACCTTGGGGTCAGCTGACCACACCACCCAGTCCAGCAATATTTCCACAATCACTGGAGGGTTCAACACCAAATTACTGGGTGACAGAGAGGCAGAGGTCTGGAATGATGACCTTTCATATAGCAATGGTCACATGATTCTCAACAGAGATAGGCAACTGCATCACCATGCTCTGTTTTTCCAGTCAATGGCTGAGGATCTCTGCTATTTTCATGATGAGGCGACGAGGCATCCTGAAGTTTATGAGCCACTCATCATCTCCACTACAAGTACAGCATGTTTTCCCACCACTCTGGGGTTTTGTCCTTCACACAGACCAGAGTCTCAGAGGGTAGAGGTATGCGCAGGATGTTGTAAAGCCAGCTCTCCAGTCAGAGTAGCTCTGAACACTCATCAGCTGCCCTTGAAGGGCTTTGACCCTCCCCAGCATAGTCCATTGTCTCCAGAGGAGGCAACTGATCGGCGCTGAAGGAACAGTGGTCTCCATGCTGTGGTGTGCCTCACTACCATGGCCACAGATCAAGCAACAGCCTGAGTGTCTGTGCCTTAAAATGACATCTTGCCAATAACTGAAGACTGATTGGATCTCCTGGTTCAGTCTCGTGTTCTGCTGAACAGAGGTAATGATGACCTGGAGCACAATGTAGTTCTTGGGATCCACTGCTGCATTTCAGGTGTTCGTGAAGTCTGCAGATGACACACCAAAACTTTGGAAAAAATTTAAGAGCCAGGTAGCTGCCTAGCTAGGACTGGCTGAGCGTCATGCATGGGTGGAGAAAGCAGGTGCTGGCCTGCCTTCCAGAGTCATAATAGCCAAGAAGAAACAGCTGGTGTGGCTTCTTCTTCCCATGGCTATGAATCATCATAGGGGGCGGGTACTAGGAAGGGGGAGTGCAAGGCAGGGAAGAATATCTGTCTGTCTATTAGGTTTGCCACACAAAACCTGTGCGTCTGTGCAGCTGACACACACAATGACATGCAGGGGGCTGCCCGTTTATTAGACTCAAGATGCTAAACATGTGAGTGGCGGGTGAGTGTTACGTGCACAGACCAAACACTGGGCCTTTTTACACAGGCAGCACCCACGCATGAACACTCAGAAATCTGAGTATTCATGTGTGGGTGCCACCTGTGTAAATCCCACAGGGGTGGGTGTGCATGCTCCTGCGCACACGCATCTCCAGGTACGGAGGCACCGAAAAAAACTGAGGTGCCTCCGTGCATGGGGATGGGGGGTGGGTGGGAGTGCATCCGTCTACACCCTCTCCCCCCCACAGCACACATGGAAACCCCCCCCCCCCCAGCCTGTGTAAAAACAGCCACAGACTCCAGTGGACTTTATCTCATTTGTTAACACCTAATATGACTAACTTCAGCTAATGGGCTATATTTTTGTCCTCGGATAAACACGCGCACACACACACACACAGAAGCTCTTTTTACATGGGCGGCACCCACACATGAACACCCAGAAATCTGGGTGTTCATGCGTGGGTGTTGTCTGTGTAAATCCCGCAGCGGGTGGGTGGGGGTGCGTACGTGCTCGAGTGCATGCATGCACAGCCACTTCCACCCCACCCCCCCACGCACAGAGCAACTAGCTAAAACAGCGGTTGCTCCATGTGTGCTGATGGGTGGAAGTGGGTGTAGATGGGTGCGTGCCTATCTACACCCTCCCTCTCTCCCGCCGCACATGGACCGCAGCGCACACCGACCCCCCCCCCGGCGCCACAGCCTGTGTAAAGAGGGCCACTAATGTCCACTGACTTGTAAAATTACATCAAAGAGCAGCATTCTACCTTAATGCTGACTTAGTTAACTGAAATGACGTGCCCTATTTTTTATCATACTTCCAGAAAGTAGTGTAAGGTGCAAGATCCTAATTTAATGCAGGTGCAAGATTTCAATTGCTGGCATAGTATCGAAATCACTTTATGTTTTCAAATCATGTTTTAAAATGTGATTCCTAAGAGTTGTTGAAAATGTTATTTTTAAATGTTTATTTCAAAATAAATATAAAATCATAATGCCAATGAGCAGGCAGTATTCTTGTTCTGCTCTGAAAACAGTAAACACTTTATGAATACTGATAAATGGAGGTTTTTACAGAATTAAATATTAAAATGGGACTTTAATTATTCATTCCCAACATGAATTATCAGACCAGTTCTCATCTATTTTATGCAATCGTGGACATTATGCTTGTTGTAAAACACAGTAGCAGGATTCATTAGCTGCGCTGTGGCACAGGGAATCAAAGCGTCCATTAGCTGGGAGGAATGCAGAAAGTTTAACAGTTACAAAATTAGTCACAGACCAGTTTGGCTACTGACAGCAATAGGTCTCAGAGCATTGATTACCAGGGGAGAATGGCAGCAGCATTTTCTCTCCTTTGCTGTGATCCCATTCCTAAAGCTCAAAATTGACTAGCCTATGAACTAAAATGATTCCACGTAGCGCAAAAAATCATTGCCAAGGTGATTCTGTTCTTCTTTCAACAAGGCTAAAGTTTTGTGTCTCCACATCCAAATACCTTTTACGTTCAAAATATAAATTAGGATTTATGTTGTATCTGCGCTGCATGGAGTGTCCACGCATGTCCGGTGAGTGGGGGGGAGGGAATCAAATGGGCCAGGGATGGATATGCAATGAGTGTGCGCCTCTGTCCATGCACAGTTTGACCAGCCCCAACACAGAGCATTCTGGATTTTCCCCATATGCTCCATGAGTGGGCATGGGTAGGCGGTGTGTGAGTCACGGGAACATGTGCCCACCCACACCGCCTTCAGATGGGTGCTCGGGTGAGTGGGTGGGAGATGGGTGGATCTTCGTGGGCCCGTCTCATCTAAAAACAGCCTTACTTTCTAAAAAGCAGTTTTCCCTCTCTTTATAATTAGTTATGTTTACAACAACTTGATTGAGAGGTTTGGGTTTTTTTTCCTGGCAGATACAGTCTTACTTTTTTGTTGACAATAATAAAGTTATTAATTTAATGTCATTAGCCAAATTGGTAGCTCAACACATTTTAGAGTATGAAAGTAATGCCCATATTTCCATTATCAAGCAGAATTCAGCATTCATTGCTAATGTTTTAAAAGCACAGAGGCTTAACATCTACTGAAAAGGTGAAGAAAACACTTCAGTTAAAATATACTACTTTTAGACTTACTGGCAAGCAACCCAACTCCACTTGCAAGTGATCCAACCCAAGCAGTCTTTCCTTTGCCTTCGCCAAAAGCATCCAGCCATTCTACATATAAAACTCCAACTGCTAATGGAGATCCATAACACAAGAACTGGGTGAAGAAGGAAACAAGGACTATCACCCAGCCCCATCCACCATCTGGTGAGGTCTGAAATACCATTTTATATGATCAGCTCGGAGGTGTCTCCTGTAGGCTCTATACAAAATAAACAACAAAACAAAATTAGAATATATTTCAGTCTAACCTTACTATCACAATCATTTGATACTTGCAGATGCAAGTAGTAGTACAGAAGGCTGCACTATGAAATACATCAGGCACATCACAAAGATTATCTGAAAATATATTGACTCTGCACAGAAATCAATGACATTTTACAATCAGGGCCAGCTCCAGGCATGTGCCACATGTGCAGCTGCACATGGCCCCGCAGCCAGCTGGGGCCCCACATTTGCCTGGTTGGGCAGCAGGCTGCAGCCAGCTTTTCCCCCAATAAGTTCTTCTGCCTCCCCTCCATGGCTCCGGTCCCCATCCCTCATCTGCCTCTGCCTCCTAGTAGTGCTCCAGCAGCAGCAGCGGGTGGACCGGGAGATAAAGCTGTTTGTTTACAAACAACTCCTTCCCATGCAGGTTGTTACCTTGCAAAGAAGGTTCTTCGAGATGGCTCCCAAGAGTCTCACAACTGGGTTCTGCATGCTCACCTATTCAAAAAAATAGACCACATGATGGTCTCGAGCTCCTCTAGTATAAAAAGCACTCTTCCCCTCAGAATGACAGTTCCTTCCAACCCTTTCTAGGAATATAAGGAAAAAATTCCATGCAGGGCTGGAAGGGTGGGTTTTGTGATAATGTTAGAAGGCATCTCAAAGAACCTTGTTTACAAGGTATCAACTTTCTGTTCTTCTTCGAGTGGCTCCTCATAGGCCATTTTTACATGGCTCCGCTGGGGGGGGGGGGGGTGTGTCCCCGTGGGTGCGCCATGCACACGGCTGCACACGCATCCCCACTCACCCCCCACTCATCCATACCCGCGGAGTAACCAGCGTTTCTCCCAGTTGCTTCGTGCGTGGGGACGAGTGGGGGGTGAATGGGGATGCGTGTTAGGCAGGCGTGCGCACGCACCCCCACTCACCATGGGCGCATGCACTGCATCGTTCACATGGGGGGTCCCCCACCCATGAACATGCAGAAATCTGCATGTTCATGGGTGGGAGAGGCCCGTGTAAAAAGGGTCACATTCTCACAATGGTCTTACTTCTATTACCTTAGGTAGGAATTTGGGATGTAAAGCAATATTTATTCTATCTTAGATAATTTGCAACTATGGTTCTGAGATTATATGGCTGCTATCTCACTAGCTCTTCTTAATGAAGTTATTGCTAACAGGAATACTGTCTTTAAACCCGCACCCCATAACCAGTTCATTTGCAACCCCCATAAAATCAATTCACGGTGGCACAAATTAAATGGTTATGGGTGGGGGGCAGCATGAATTGATTATATGGGGGTGGGATGCAAATGAACTGGTTATGGGGTGAGGGCAGTGTGAATTGATTATGGGGGGCACAACCGAACTGGTTATATATCTTTTCATGGCATAATGCTGGACCGGTCACACCATGTGCGTGCAGAAGGTACAGGCGGCACCGGCAGCAAGCAGCAACAGGCCCTGGAGGCCAGGCTGGCTAAGCTCCCCCCTCCCCCACAGTAAGGCAGTGGACGCAATCAGTCTCTCTGTGCCTGCCTCACTGCCCGCCGGCTGCCCCTGCAGTGGAACCACTCCTGGAGTGGTGGTAGATGCTCGGCTGGGAAGGTGGGGGCGAGGGGGGGAAGCACTGCGAGGCCATGTTCGTCTATGGCCGCTTGGAGGGGTGGAGAATGGGAATCCTTCCTGTACAGAGGGAGTAAGTTTTATGTAAATTTACACATTTGCATAATTAGGCAGGGCATGATTATGCAAATTAGGCCCCGTACCAAGACTCTGCACATGGCCTCACAAACCCTGGGGTTGGCCCTGTTTACAATACCACTCTTAGGTGTAGGTGCATGTGGGGGATAAGGGAGTGGTATGGTAGGTGGTGCATGGGGGTGCATTTCCACAGACACCCCCCCACACCTCCACCCATGGAGCATCAGGTATTGCACCCACTGTTTTGTGCGTGGGTGATGGGTGGAGGTGGGTGGAGCGCAGGAACACGCACCCCCCACCCACAGCGTTCCCATGGGTGCCCACTAATCCCCCCCCCCACCTGCCATGGCATTCACATGGGCACCCCCACACATACCCATGTGCCGGGGGGGGGGGCATCCGTGTGAAAAAGGCCACAGTAACACTACACACAGTGTTACTGCCATACACAAAATATTAATGCTCAGCTTTACATATGCACGCATACATAATTTTAAGATGTTTTATTGCAACTATTTTTTTTAAAAACAATTCACAAACACCTCAGCACCCACAACAGAGCCTGGATTTTCAAAATAACCCAACTCAAATTTACCTAGCATGGTCGTTGCCTTTAAAAATCCAGCCTTGGCTTTGGGGTTGAATGGGAGCTTAGCTTCATTACAATGTAACCCTAGCTTTGGGAATTGGGCATTGGAAAAATCTGGCACCAGGAGTCCTAATCTACATGTCATAGGAAGAGAAAATCTATTAAACATATGACAGCTCCAAAAGTGGCATAAAATACCCCCTATAAGTGAAATCCCCCTCACCACCCACCACAAATTTAACTCTTTTCTCAAGCTTTCTTCTCTGAAAATAAGCACTGGATCCAATTGATAAACAACAAAAACACCCCAAAACTGACAATACAGAAGTAAATTTGAAAATGTAAACCCAAAAGACTCAAAATCAAAAATTAAAAAAAATAATCCAAGCATTATAATTTTAAAAATCATATTAAATTAAGCTTTGTGATTTGGAGAGTGATATACGATTTTTGAATGCTTTGGGCCAGCAATACTGTTGGCTTCTGAATTTCACAAACCTAGGCACCAAGGAATATAGCTGGATACAGAAGAGCTGTTTATTTTTTTGCAGCAGTAGCTGCAAGAAAGTTAAATGCACAACCACTCTCCATTATCAACGGGACTGCTGAAGCCCCAATTTTGAGGAAACCGCTTGAACTACATTTCTGAAAATTTATCCGTGGCTAAATTTTGTGAGGACCATCATATGTGCAAAGTCTGAAGAAGATCCATCCAGAAAATAAAACGTTATGACTGTTAAAAATTAATTGGTTGTGGTCAAAATGCACAGTGTCCTCACGATTTTGAATCATCAATATCTCCTCCCCCTGAATGTCTTGAGCCTCCAAGCTTCACAGGCTTGGAGCATGAGATCAATAACAACTGCTTCTGTAATATGATAGCGATTGGTGCAGCCAAAACAAAGTTATTAATTATTTAAAAATCAGTTTGCCAGCTTGCGCATGCGCAATAGAGGTGCCCGTACTTCTGCCAGCAGGGGGACAAGCCTGGTGGTGAACTTCAGCAGCGTGAATGAGAAGGGAGGTGTGAGGAGGAACTCACCGCCATCTCCCTCCCACTCCTCTGCTGCCACTGATCAACAGTGCCCACTAGCCTCCCAACCCTGCTGCCGAGAAGGGGAGCCCTCAAAAGGCTAGTCCTGTCCCCGCTCAGCTCCCAAGTCCCTTGCAAGAAGTGTCTCAGGACTTTCAGCAGGAGCAGCCTCTCCAAGTCCCGAGACAGACACTTCTTGCAAGTGACAGGCTGGGGAGCTGATCGGGGATAGGACTAGCCTTCCCTGCAGTCAGGGGTTTGGGCACTTAGTGGGCAGGCACTGGGGAACAATGGGGGGGGGGGCTGCGTTAGGATCCTGCACTCCGGACGCCGCTAATTCCCCGTGACTCAGGGCAGAGGAGGGATTTACACCGGGGCTCCCCTATTCCCCGGGAACTCTGGCAGGCTTGGCAGCTTATAGAGTGGGGTGGGGAGAGGAACTGCCCCACTCCCCCGGCCTTCTCCCCCCTCACTGGACCAGTGCTGCAAGCTCTGCTGCCCCTGCTAGTTACACTGGGGCTACCGACATGTTTTCTGTCTGGGCCTGTTAGGACTACATTTCCCAGCATGCCCAGACAGGAATAGCAAGATGGCAGCGGCCCCCGTGTGTCCTCCTGCAGCATCACGGGACCTTTTGAAAAACTCTACAGCCCCTCCTGAGCCTCCTCTGAGGCTGAAAGTGGCAGTAGTGTTGTTGGTGAGAAAAGTGTGCGTGCATGCGTGCAAGGGAGAACAGTGCGTGTGTTTGTGAGAAAGCGGGGGGAGAGAAGAGTCTGCGTGCTTGTTTGTGAGAGAGAGTGAGAGTGAGGGGGAGAAAAATGGATGCGTGTGTGTGTGTTTGTTTGAGAGAGAGACTGAGTGGGGGGAGAAGAGTGTGTGCGTGTGTGTGTGTGAGAGAGAGAGATGGGGGGAGAAGTTGGGACTCATGTCACAATCTTATTGTCTCCCCACTCTTGTTTTTATTTTTTAAATAATTCATTTATTTTTTTTGCTTTAAAACATCTGAGAATTATAGTGCTACTTGGGGGTGGCTGTCAGTACAAAGGCTAATGCTACAGATTAGGGTTCTGGTTTTATTTAATAGCCAGATGAATGGAACAGTTAACTTCTGAAGACAAAGTAAATGCTATGGGAAACATGACCTATTTCTTTCAGGTGTGATGCAGATATGAAAGCTGGAACTAAAATGGTCTATTGAATCTTAGTATGAACAACTGAGAAATATAAACACAGAAGGTTTTTTTAGTTATTCAGTATGTCTAAACAGCATTCGGAATACAATCTTGGTATCTTTCTTCCATGGCAAAAACTTTAAAGGGGTTTTGGTGGTGGTGGGTGGGGAGGGTGATGAATAAACTGTGTATGAAATTAGGTTAAAGAGAACAACTATGAAGACCAGCAGCTCCACTGTGGTACATTGATACTGTATGTAACTGAATATATAATGCTGTGCTCATTGTTTGGAGTCTCTTGAGATGTATAGAAGTATGGACCCAAAGCAAATAAATGGGTAAATGCAGTTATCTATTTATGAATTTTAAAAATGTCATTGTGTTTCATTATTGTAAGCAGAGAGCATGAGGTGATTAATAGAGCTTAGTGATCCATGAAAGAAAGTTATCCTTCCATAAAGTAATAATTTCTATAATAAACATAAGTAATTGCACCATGATGACAAAGATCCTGTTCTAAAGACAGTACACTTTTTTTTATTATTAGGAGCAACTGTAGATGCCACCTATTTAGGGCTGGTCTCTATTCTTTCGCCCCCCCCCCCCCCTCATTCTGCTAGTGAAAATAGTCATATGGCCCATTCTTTCTTCAAGTTTTCACAATAAATTTCACCAGCACATCTTTCAGTCAAGTTTGCATGAATCAACCTGAAGACAGCAAAAATGCAACAAGGCAAAAGAACTAATCTAAATAAATGAATGTTTTAAATCTTTTTAACCTGTAATATATAGTGAACTCAAAAACTCCATTTATATGAATCCCAAATTTATAAATCTTTCTTCTGGAATGACTTTGTGTACAGTGGTTGGTGAAGGCATTGCCAAGGGTTGTTGGAAACATTCCACTGCGCTCCAAACTAAAGAAAGGTCTGGCCCATGCAGGAGGCCTTGGAGAACTAAGACACTTGCACAGTGCGAATATCTATCAGGCTTTGGTCTAGCAAATAAGATTTTTAGCTGAGCAAATACATTAGAGCTTCGCTGATCTTCCTTGGAGATTCAGTCACCAATGACCTCAGGGAAAACGCCTTAGAGGAAACAGGTCACAAAATCAGGAGGAAACACCTTAAAGGAATGACAGCCTCTGCACTGGAATGACAACCCCAGCAATGGAATGACAGCCTGTGGGAGTGGAAGGGCAGCCCCAGCACCAGAATGATGGTCCCTGACAGCGACTGGAAGGCCAGTGTTTGGAAAAGTACAAGTCACTCCTAGAAAAATGGACACAGGAACCCCTCTTGAGCTATTCTAAAAGGGGCCACATTCTAAGTTAGGGAGGAGCCCTTAAGGCAATCCTTTAAGATCAAGTTAACCTTTCAAAAACTTCTAGTAACTCTACATCCGAGAAACTTTCCCCAAACACCTCCCGTTTTGGTGTGGAGGCTATGTTTTTAAAAGTCACACACCAAGTTCCTCTTCAAACCCCTTTGGCTCTTGCAGTTACTCCTAGTTTACACTAGGTTTAGAGGGGGATAATCATTCCCATTAACCCTAATATAAACAACAAGTAACTTCATATATGCACAACTTAAAAGCTGCACAACTTTTACGTTAAAGAGTTCTGTAAAATATATAACTTAAGACTCGTACAACTTATATATTAATGTGCTGATATATTAAACATATTGCACAAAACCTGGAAATTTACCAAAACAAAAAACATGACAGTTTAAAAAAACGTTAAATGCACAACAGTTTTTTAAAAAAACTTTACTCTTTAAAAATGTCACAAAATCATTTTGACTAGCTTAAACTCCAAAAACATACAAATTTATTACAATTACAATTCAAACAGGGGCGTAGTGTCCCTTGTAAGCTCTCGGGCACGGACCGTGTCTATCTTTTTTTTTGTAAAGCGCGAGGTACATCGCTGGCGCTATATAAATGCTAATAATAATAATAATAATATTATTATTATTTTATTATTATTATTATTATTGAGCGAACACGGCATAAAGCCAGGGGCTGCTAGGTCCCAGAGGCCGCTGCCTGGCCCCACCGTGGGGGCACGCCTGGGCTGGGCTGGAGGAGGTCTGGGTGCAGGTCACCCCCCCATCATGGGGGAGTCCCCATCCCTCACCTCTCTCTGCCTGCTAGTAGCTCTGCAGCAGCAGCAGCAGCAGCAGCAGCAGGGACACCGGGAGATAAAGCTGTTTGTAAACAAACTCCTCCCCATGTAAGTGATCAGAAGGTTGTTGCCTTGTAAAGAAGCTTCTTCGAGATGGTTCCTAACATTCTCACAACTGGGTTGTGCATACTCACCCTATTCAAATAATAGACCACATGATGGTCTCAAGCTCCTCTAGTATAAAAAGCACTCTTCTCCTCAGAATGACAGTTCCTTCCAACCCTTTCTAGGAATATAAGAAAATTCCATGTGGGGCTGTAAGGGTGGGTGTTGTGAGAATGTTAGGTGACATCTCGAAGAACCTGGTTTACAAGGCAGCAACCTTCTGTTCTTCTTGGAGTGACTCCTCACAGGCCCTTTTTACATGGCACCACTGGGTTTTGGGGGGGTGGGGGGTGTTGTCCATGGACGTCCTGGTGCATGGGCAGGGCGTGCACATGAGAAACTAAACTTTCTCATTATTAAACTTTAATTTATCAGAGTGCATTAACTCTGTTTCTGTAGAACTGCATTGTATACATTGTATACAACAAATTTATAAAGTTCTCTACACTGATATTGTCAACAGTTGATTGTGTAAAGTGTATACAATTTCTATACATGTAAAGGACAGAGTTAATGCACTCTGAAAAAACTGTTCATTGTCAAATTATGATAATAAATTAAAGTTTAAGAATGAAAAAATGTGAAAGTTTAGCTATTGATAAAAATGAATAAGCATGAGTATGTATGGTAAGGAATTAAGTACATATATTACATTTATGTTAATGAGGATAAAATATTAAATATTCCTAGAAAATTCTGAAATAATTTCCACGCTTTTTGGCATTTATGTCTTGTTGCAATGTATGGAGTTGAATGTTATTTGAATTGTAATTGTAATGAATTTGTATGTTATTTCAATTGTAATTGTAATGAATTTGTATGTTTTTTGGAGTTTAAGCTAGAGTCAAAATGATTTTGTGACGTTTTTGAAGAGGAAAGTTTTTGTTTTAAAAACTGTTGTGCATTTAACTTTTTTTTAAACTGTAAAGCTTTTTGTTTCGGTAAATCACAGTTAAATTCATACCACTAGTGTATATGCCAGAAAGGATACATCTTATACTGTTTTTAAACGAGCACGTCCAGGTGGGGGAGGGAGGTCCGTGTCCACTGAGTGGAACAGGCACAGAGCACCCGTCCAGGTGGAATGCATGGGGAGGAATTCTAACAGATGGACACCTGGGTGGGTACCGTGGCAGCCGCCTCACACTCCCCTGTGTCAGACTGTGGCAGGGCTGGCCTTTTAAATTGACATGTCCCAGATGAGCACTGGGGAACCCAGGCTCTCCAGCACTCGCAGTCAGTTCCTGTGCTTTGCAAAGGTTGTTTCCCTGCCCACAGTGCTTCTGAATAGAGGATCAGTCAGCTGACATGGCTGACTGCTGATGTTCATACGGGATGGGGATGCGTGGGCATCGGCTTCCATGAACTTTTTTGGCTGCCCCTGCACAGCGCACTCCGGCTTTTTTGCCAGTGCTCCACAAGTGATCAAGAGTGGGTGCTGCATGGGTCATGGGAGCGTGCACCCACCCACACCACCTTCACATGGGCATTCAGGTGGGTGGTTGATGGGTGGACATGAGTGGTTGCATATTGTTTAAAAACAGCCTTAGTAGTATGAACTTCCTAAACTCTAGAACAGTGATACAGGAACTGAAGAAATCTGTAAGGTTCTTAATGCACACAAACTGATTTTTTTTGCCCCTCACCCAAATACCACAACCTAGCCAGCAGCACAAAACTTCACGTAGACCAGAAGATAAAAACAAATTGGCGCAGCTACGATAAGTCAAAGTGCACATCAATCACAATACCAGTGTGAGTAAGCTTAAAATGAAAGAATGAGATATCTGTGATAGTTTGCTACCCAACTGTGGAAAAAGACCAACAAAGCAGCAAAATAAAGCATTTATTCATTCCAACAAATATAGATAAAAATAATTTTGAATTGGGGGGGGGGGGAGGAACAATACAGGGGTAAATTAAAAGAAAGCAGTGGATACTAAAATTGCCATGCATCCTAAATGAAAATTCAGTTATTAAAAAAGAAAAGCTCCTAAGCAAAAAAGCAAGAAAGGACCAATATCATTTCTAGAAATGCTCACTACCGAAACATAGAAAATGGTTGGAATACAAATAAGTTTAGTGATTAAAAGTACATTACTTACAGAAGATGGTCCAAAATCCTTCAGCCTTCTAAAACATATTGTATTTTCACTTGTTAATTTTACCTGTGGAAAAGTACCAGATAAACTGTTCAGCACAAACAACTGAACTGCAGCAAGTAAAAGTGAGTATAAATATCTGATATTTTGATGGATGAGTGATTTTATACACTTTTTTTAGAAACTTCAAAAGTCATTATATCAATTTATCTGACTGGAGAAACACTGACCCTCCCACACATCACTCAGAAATTGACAGCAGCCTTGGGCCTGAGAAAAGCAAAAATGTTGGCCTCCAAACATAAAACAAACTTTGACCACTTCCTCAGGGCTTTTGAGGAATGATTTACAAAGTTGTTAAGATAACGGTCTGCTCTTAAAGATAGATCACTGCCAGTTATAAATCAGATGATAAATCAGAGAGCCAGGATGGTGTCGTGGATAATGTGCACTTGGACCTGGAAAACCAGGGTTTGAATCCCATTCTAGTAGCCAAAAACTCACTAGGTGGTCTTGGGCAAATCACAACCTCAGTTCCCCACCTGAAAAAATGGGAATGTGTGTGTGTTCCCCTCAACCTTGTTCATCTTAGGCCCTTTTCACACGGACGCCCCCCCCCTTGCACATGGGTGTGGGTGCCCATGTGAACACCATGGCAAGTTCAGGAGTATGGGTGAGCGCCCATGGGAACACCATGGGGAGGGGGTGCATGTGCACTCCCACGGACCCCCAACCACCTCCACCCATCATCCATGCACGGAGCAATGGGTGCCAATGCCCAATGCTCTGTGTGTGGAGGTAGTTGGCGGTCCGTGGGAACGCACCCCCACACATTCTCCACCCACCACGGCCCATGTGAAAAGGGCCTTAGATTGTAAGCATACTGGGCAGGGACCTGTCTCTGAAAATCTGTGACTGTAAAGTGCTGCATATGCCTAGCAGCACTATAGGTAGTAGTTGTAGATTTGTGCTTCAGTTGCTTAAGTCCTTTCCCCTCCAAATTTCTCATAATTTTTGTAAGCTCCCTTTCATATATTAACTGCTATCACCTCCATATTTTCTGCAGGTATATCATCCACTGTGTGAAATAGGTAAAACTTGTACTATTGGGTAAGACAAGTAAAATATTAATTGCTGTAAGCTTTTTGTGGCAGTTTTACATATAAATCCCTTTGCATAACAGAAATGTCCCATTGTTTTCATTTTGTATTCAACTGTGGCCAGGATGGACACTGTAGTATTGTCAGGAAAGGACATTTGTATAACTGCACACTACCACGATAAAACAAGGATGTCTTCTGAAAACCAGCATAATATTAAATGTGAAAACTACAAAATAATCAGTTTTTTTAAAAAACAAGCTTGTAGGAGAAAAAAGAAAACTCTTACATTTTAAAAACATAAACTAGTTTAAACACATATAAAAATTGCACTTACAATTCTGATTTGTATTATGAAATATATTTTTCTATACATTTTGGGGGGGAAATCCTGGTTCCACTGATGTCTGTGGCAAAACTTCCATTTATTTCAGTGATGCCAAGATTTCACGCATCCATAGCATTCAGCTTTTAATTTGTATCATGTTGAAGCTCTCAAACATGGCATACACTTTCAGATCAAACTGGAGGATGGGTCTCCCTGGGGAAACAGAGGGAGGAGGTATTCAGGGGACAGAGGGGAGGAGAACTACAGATGGCAAACACCTAGCTCCTCTCTGAGTTAGGTGGAATCTCTAAAATAACGGGGTGGCATGGGGGAAAGAGAGTAAAAGATCAAGACAGAAAGGAAGAAGAAGCAATAGGTGGGGGAGAGGAAGAGAGGAAGCAAGGTGTGTAGTGGTAGTGGGGGGGAAGGGGGAACCGCAATTGCCACCAACAAGCAGAAAGGGAGGGAGCAGATCAAAGAGTTTGAAAACAGTTGTTTTGTTTGTGGACATGCAATGCAAATTATTGTTCCTTTGGTAGCTGGCATTTTTGTCACATTCAAAGATGAAAAAGATTTTTGAATTCATAAACATACAACATGACAAATTTGCATAGCACCCCTGACACTTGTTATGTCAGCTTATGCAAGTTCAATAAGTTCCCCTCTATTTTAAAGTTCATTATTACAAACGGATATTTGGAAATGTGTATAGTATGTAAATTCATATCATATTAGGCTTTTGGAGATTCAATAAAATGTAATGGAAGATATGTTTAGCCATATTCTTTGTAAAACACAATCAAAACATATAACAAATGATTAACTTTATCAGGAAGAAGTAGTAATAATCTCTCCATCATCAAAAGCCAAAACCTATCTTCCATTAAGAACCTAATTTAATTCTCTCATCCTAACATCTCTTCTAACTTCTAATTTACTTTTTATCTGTTTTGTGAATGAAGTATAATTATTTGCAACAGTCTAAAACAACCTGTATGCACTAACAAACACGGAATTTGAAAAAAGGTTTGTCATGGAAAACACTCTTTTTTGTTTGGTCAAAAACATGTTCTAGAAACTTTGAGAGTTTTATTTGAAAGATGTAGCTGCCATCAAGTACACATGACTCATTTTGAGGGCAGAAGCTATATGTGGGAAGATACTTATGGCTAAATTAATCAGAATGACTGTTAGCACTCCAGCAGATATTTAATGAGTGCCAAAGTCTATTTTCTTTTTTTAAGTCTCAGATCTTTTCCCCTGTAGTGATAATTTTCCATTTGTATATATACTTCTAAGAAACTGTTTATTTTGAAAAATAAAGTAAGAAACAAGCATCACAACATACTTCTTCCTTATCATTCTAACAAGCTGCACTCTTGGCCAATACACTCCAGTCACTGAACAACTAAACCTCCCAACACTGTTACCAGTTCCTCACATTCTACTGCTGAAGATACGGCTATGAAATTTTCATTGTGTTGGAACTTTTCCCTCAGAACTCTACCTTTATCTTTACTGCACTCAGGAAAACTTTACTGGTGTAAGCTAGTACATCCTCCCCTCACTCTTACTTGAGGAAATGAAGTTCCACTTTTTCCTAAAAACATTTCCAGCTGATAAGCCCATACCAGTAAATTACTTCTCGACACCATCTTTCGCAGAGGAGTTATTAGGAAAAAGAAGTAGTTCCCTGTTACCGCCATGCCCATTACAGTTGTTTTATCTGAGCAGGGTTCTTCCCAAGGTAGAGTGCCATGACTGCTGTTGTACTTCTCCACTGTTATGATCCTTAACACCTCACTGAAAAGAGTATGTCGAGGCATGTTACTTACCAACTCACACAGATTAAATAGCAGGTAGCAATAACAACTTTGTAAGCAACACTTTATGGAAATTTGTGGCATGACAGGCAGGGTGTGAAGATTTTTTTTGCTACTTGTCCTCCCTATGCAGGGAATGGGTAGCAAAATATACACCACCAGCTGTAAGCTGAATAGTCACACCCACAGACAAGATAGCCATGTGGAGGCATCTTCTCACAAGTAACAACAATTTCTAGTTGAACACAAAGAAAGAGTCAGATATGGAATACATTATCAATCTTCAGGACAAGTCAGAAAATCATGGTTTCCATAAACACAAATCTGGTAACAAATATCTGCCTCTTCTGTTTAATGTCAGATGGGTTTCTAAGGATACAGCCACCACACTTTGGGCCAGCGGAGAGAATTGGCCACACAATCTACCCCTCTGCGTCTGCCACCAGACCCACCACGCTCCAGAGTGGGCGAAGGAGCCGGCCGCATGAGGTGGGATGTCTGGACTCCTGCTCAACTGCAAGATCAGGCCCGCTGCCACTAGACAGCTGCCAAGGCGGCGGAGGAGTGTGCACACTTCTCCCACCCGCTCAACAGCTGAGTGGGAAGGAGCCCTGGAGGAGCACGTCCCCTAAATCAGTGAACACTGCCGATCAAACGGTGCAGCCACACCCTTTGGGCAGCCACACCACTTTGGGCAGCATTATTCCACTTTAGGCAATGCTAACAAGATGCAGTGAATCCGACTTTGGGTAACTTTAATATGTGAAGCACCCATCCAATAGCTGATCAGTGGAGCCCCCCTCCCCGCCCATCAGCTGTTGGGCAGAGGGAAGGAGCGTGGGCCCCCTTCCCCGATCAGCTGTTGGATGGGGGAGGAGCGCACACAGGTTCTCTCTTCCTCCAATCAACTGTTAAGTGGGTGGAAGGGTGTGCACGGGGCCCCCTCTCCCTAATCGGCTGTTAGGCAGGCAAGAAGGGAATGCTCCTCTAGGCCATGCATAGGTCGGCCACACATGAGGAGGCCTGTTAACCCAATTTGGACCGTGTTATCCCACTCTGGACAATATTACTACACGCTGTGTCCCTAGCCTTTTCCAGCAGATAAGTGCTGCATAGTAGTCGGCTGCCCACACCACCACAGGGTGAACATCTGGCAGCCATTGGCCATACAGTTCACTGCATCACATGTTAACGTTGCCCAAAGTGAGATAACGCTGCTCAGATTGGATTAATGTCTTGTGCGGCTGCATCCTTTGATCTGCAGCATTCACTGATTTAGGGAGATCTTTTAGCTACTTTTGGCTCCCTAGCCAGCTTCTTAGAATATCCATTTCCTACTTTGTTTCCTGTCTCACTTCTATATTTACCTCTGCCTTTTTTTGTTTATAGGTTTCTGCAAGAGCTTCTGGAGACCTTCAACTTAATTTACATCCAAGTGATGGTTTCTGCTGTCCTATGAAAGCCTGCAGAACATCAAAGAAAGAATCATGATACACTGCCTTTGAGAGTAAAGACATTTTAGGGAACAGGCAGACAATCAAATTATGATCCTTTGGCTAGTTAAATTCCACATATTTCCCTGTTGATTAGTTTTTCCTGAATACACCAATTCCAGTGCTTGAAGAGATTAGATGTATTGCTGCCTCTCCTTCTTCCTGTCCTTTCAAACATGTCAAATAATTCAAGAATGTATGTAGTATACACTCTAAAGGAAATTCCTAAACACCTAAACAATACTGAAAAGACATATACCAGTTACTTATGTATTAAGTCTCAGAAGAACATTGTAGTAACACCAAAACACCATAAGAAGCCTGAACTGAAGGCTAAATTTAAATAATCTCAAAATATGGAAATCCACAGCTTAAGCCCCCAAACTTTCATTAAGTTAATGCAATCTTCCCAGTTACTATAGAGAATATACACTCATGACAGCATTGTGTCCTTTACTTTGACAAAATCTTTTATTAAGTCTACAGCATATGAATGTGCTTCCTTAAAAAAACAGAGAACTCAAGAATTAGGAAAGGTTAAGAATCAACAATTAAAAATATACACCATAGAACACTGATGTTATAACTGATTTCACATACAGACAGCTTCATGGCAACATTAAAGTCTTCATCTTGTGGGCAAAAGTAGTTGTGCATGTTATATGAACTATATATATGTTTGAGGATACGTGAATTGTTCATGATTCGTCAAAAAGCCTAGATATTTTACTGCACTATGTTTTTCTACACAAGATTAGAATTACTGAGTTAGAGCATGATATTCACTGTACAAACCCAATTTGTTCTTAAATGAGAAGACTTCGTACACATCAGTTTGATGTGTAACAAGCCATACCCGTTTTCACATTGCAATTTGAATAATACCTAGGATGCAAAAAAGACTATTTAAAAACCCATCAAACAAGACCACCACAAGATGTCAGTATTTAGAATGGCTCTTTATTTCATTTAAGAGCTGACATCTTAATTACCAAGGTCAAAAGCTGATAACTAACTTTACATATCATAGTTCATATCTGTACATTTCAGTGTATGTTCTCAACAAGTCCATGAGTCTCATTTCTGGATGCCTTTTTAGGAGGTGATGCAGTCATTTATAGCCCTGGTTCCCTCACTTCCTTCGGACAAATCTTTCTCCTAGATGGTACAGCAACTAAATTACATTTATATCACTAACTCCAAAACCAGTTTGGGATGATGAAAGCTGACACACAGGAAAACAAATACATGGAGATCATTAAAAATATAAGAGATCCCCTTAGATTACCCGTCCTGTCTGTGTTTAAGACATTAACATCGCTAGTTTTGGTAATATCATTCTGTCTCTTTCTCAGATAAACAGAAACTAGTAATTTCCACAAATGTACACTCTTCATCTTTGTTCAGAAATTGAGAGCACACAGAATCAGCTGTACGTTTTGCCCACAAATTTGGTTAATTTTTTTTTTTTCCTGTCTTCAAATACTGCTAAATACACTCTTGTCCAAGTTCAATTTTGTCACACTGGGGTACAACAGTAGCATATAGCAGCAGCATAATGTTAAAACTGCTGTAATATATCAAACAGAATATTTAATAACACTCGTCTACATTTTATAATGCCTTGTGCCAGAAAACCTTACAGTGCTTTAAAAACTAATTATGCTTCTTAAAATCACCTATTGTATAAAGGTATTTATTGTTATGGTATTATATTATTAACACATATTACAGCAGCACATAGAATCCAATCAATCTAATAGTAAATTACTTTGCTAGTAAACTGCTTTAGTAGTGGCATACAGTAAACGTCCTCTAGTAGCTTACCCCGAATACATCCTAGAAATGGCAGTCTGATAAGTGCAAAAACCAAGACACAAAGGCAGCTCCAAGGGCAGCTGCGCCAGCCCCCTTCACCCCCAGGCTGGACGGCCCATCTGAAGGTCCGTCAGATGTTGAAGTGGAGCAGGGGGCAGTCCCACTTGTGGCACTCCGGAACATTCCAGAGCACTGCCAGCGGAGCGGGCCAGCCAAAGCTGGGCACCGGTCCGGAGTGGAGCTCCACTTCCAGCCAGCCACTGCCACAGAGTTACGGGAGCCAGCCTAGAGCATCAGGTGATCATCCACAACTCTATGGTGTAGGGGGCACCACGCGGGCCGACCGTGGCCAGGGGAACTCGCTGGATCCATCGAAAGCAGACCCAGGCGGGGCTGGAAGTGGGCAGACGTGGGGGTTTGCCTCCGTAACAGCTCCAGGGATGGGCTGCTTCCACGTCAGTCTAAAAACACTTAATGACATAATTTATCCAGGGTCATGCTGCAAATTAGTGGTAGTGAAATCCGCACACTAACTTTCTTCTTGTTCCAACCACAACTGAATACTAAACTTCCGTATTTAGTTCATATTTTTAGTGTACAAAAGACTCAAGTTATGGGTCTAATACATTACTTTCAGAGTCCTTACAATGACTGCAAAATAAAAGATTTCATTCACATCTTAACCTGTGCAGCAAAAACTCAGCCTCCCCTTACAGCAATAGATTTTTCTTTTTGTATTTCTTTTCTTTCCTTCTATATTGAAATGAAATGCAAATTGCCCCCTCAGAGTCAGTATTGAAGTCCTCATTTCCACCCACAAAAGTACAAGGAAGGTCAGAGTAAAGGCTGTCCCCGCTTATGCCCCAAGGCAGCAGTTTGGCTAGTACAGCCCCATTAGGTCTGAAATGACTTGGCTAGGGTGAGAGAAGGCTTTGGTGTCTGAGTTTCCTTCCCCATGCTGTAATGTTTACACTTCTCTCTGTAAAGGTTACAAAGCAGCAGGGTTTGGCCGGGTAGCGCTTGGAAGAGGAGCATGACCGAGGGGAATAGTTTGTGTCTATAAAGTGCCGGAACCTTCTCATGTTGTGTCAAACAGCCAGTGGGATTTAATTCATGCAAATCAGCGTGTTCTCCTCGGAGAGGCTTGCGAAGCGGAGGGCTCAGCCTGCCTTGTTTCCAAGTCAAGGCGGCAGCTCCCCTAAACCAATGCGGAGATGGAAAGCAGGCAGCAGAGCTGTCGCCAGCCCAGTGACCTCGCAGCCCCGCTAGCTCCCCGGTCCCTGCAGCCCCCCGCCCCCAGGAGCCACCGCTCAGCGCCCCAGCCCCAGGTGCTTGGGAGAAGTTTATGACCCGCCAGCACCCCCCGGCCGGCCGGGTCGGAGCTGTCCCCGCCGCAGGCAGCGCCCCCTCCGAGTTACCTGTCAGCCCCGCCGAGCGCGGGCGGCGGCAGCCGTCATCTTGGGGGGAGGAGGAGGAAGTAGCCCGGCGCGCTCCCCAACTGCACCTCTGACTGCTCTTAGGCATTTATGGCTCAGTGCGCCGGGCGGGCCGGCTCCCTCCGCATCCCTGGCAGGGCGTGCGAGGAGCGGGCCGGTACAAACCGGTTGTAACTAAGCGAGGGTTTGTGGGGAAGGAGGAGGAGGCAGCGGCGACGAAGCGCCGGGCAGTAGGGGCGCTGCTGCGGCTGCTGCTACTGGCGGCGGCGGCGGCTGGGTTGCCAGAACGCTCCAGGGCAGCAGGAGCGTCGCCCTAAGGAGGTGGGAGTGCCGGCCTCAACCGCCTTCCGCGGCCCATGGGGCTTCTCTCACCCCACCCCCCCTTCTCCCACCACGCTAGAGTGGGAGAGGGGCTTCTCTCACCACCACCCCCACCACCACCATGCTAGAGTGGGAGAGGGGCTTCTCTCACCCCCCCCTCACCCAGCTTCTCTCACCCCCACCACGCTAGAGTGGGAGAGGGGCATCTCTCATTTCCCCCCCCCCCTTTCACCACACTTATACCTCTCTGCTCTCCCGTTCCCCACTGTCTTACACTGATCCCCCTTTAAATCTAATACCCTCTCAGCGGCTGCTCGCCATTCATCCTCATACTGATTCTCCTCTGCTCCCCCATGTCCCCAGGTGAGCTGCCCATCAGCCCCAGCATAAGGAAAGGGCCACCCAGAGGGCGGTGGCTGAAGGGCGCCACCCAAGGGTGAAGAGCCATTGGCAGGCCGTTAGTTGGAGGCGGTGGAGGCAGCTNGGAGGTAAATTTAGACTTCTCAATGCTAACCTAGTTGTAAGAAAGGCACTGGTGTATTTTAAAACTTCAGTGAGCTCTGAATGCATGAAAAGGATTCAAAAAACCATCTAATTTGAGAAATTATTACAATCGCGCACATAATTGACTGTCGTAGGATACACAGTTCCATCCATCCATCTCTCATAGCTGAACTAACCTTAACACTACATCACTGACCAGCTTCTACCCACCTGCCTGCAGCAGCCACCTGGGACTGGAGCTTGTGGCATACATACACAGCAGGACATTTGAAGGGGCAGCGGATTTTCCTAGCAGAGCCCATCTTCTCTCCAGGATATCATTCCCACTTTTACAGCTGAGGCTGTGTGTTGCCCAAGACTACTACTTGGGGAGCCCAGGATGAATGGAGATTTGAACCCCAGGGACCCTGCCTCCAAGTTCTATCATCAAAGCACTAAAGTATTTATTTATTGACATGATTTTTATCCCGCCTCTCCTACTCATGCAGCTCGAGACAGCTTACTATATAATTAAAAAGATCACTAAAAAAACCTTCAACATGTATAAAATCCATAAAACACGTAAAAAAAGAGGGTAGCATAAAATCTACCCCGCCCACGCTACACATCTCGCTCCCCAAAAGCCTGGCAGGACAGCCAGGTCTTGCACGGACGTCAAGGCGAGGTACAGGGCCACCCGAGCCTCCACCGGAAGGGAGTTCCACACCCTAGGCACAGCTACCGAGAATGTCCTCTCCACTGTGGCCCCCCGGACCACCTGGGGAACATCAAGAAGGGCGCTTCCGGTGGACCGCAGGGGTCGATTGAGGACACGGAGAGTGAGACGGATCCCGCAGATAGGCGAGGCCTAGACCGTGTAGGGCTTTATAGGTAAGTACCAACACTGGGCCCGGAAGACTATAGGCAACCAGCGCAGATCACAGAGCACTGGTGTGATGTGCTCATGGCGACCCGTCCCCGTAGATTAGAGATGGTTCAAGAGCCACATGTAGCTTTTGGGTAGTTCAACTGCAGCCCTCAGCCAAGACTGGTCCTAGACAACACACTACCTTAATAGTCCTGTGTCCTACTTCATTGCACCCGAGTCTCAGCTGCTGAATCTCAGCAGCCAGGACCACAAAGCACCAGCTCCACCAGCCAATCACAAAGTAGAAAAGGTTTGTGCGCACGCACATGCATGTGGAGTTTGCTTCTCAGGCATATGGCTATTCTGATACATGGTTATCAGGGTTAACACTGTCCACCCCCTGCACTAAAATCATACCTTATTGGCTACACAGTTACCCTTCCCACCGCTCCACCGTCCTCTCCCCTCTCTGTCTCCACTGACAGTGTCACCATGCAGTCTGTGATTCACCTTTACTAATGCTACTAAATACTATCATTTCTGCATACACTGCTAGGCGTATGCAGCGCTTTGCAATCACAGATTTTGGAGACAGGTCCCTGTCCAGGGGGCTTAGAATCCAAGATGGACAAGGGTGAAGGAAACACAGGGAGTGACACACACACACATATTCCCATTTTATAGATGGGGAACTGAGGCTTAGATGTTGTGACTTGCCCAAGGCCACCCAGTGAGTTCATGGCTAGGGCAGGATTCAAACTTTGGCTTCCCAAGACCAAGTACATCACCTTACCTGCTACACCTCACTGGCTCACCTGTGACTTCTTCCTCTCATTTACAGCTTATATTTACTCTGTTACAAAAACCTATTGCTTTTCCTTGCATAACCTCACTAAAATGAAACCTTCCTTATGGCTCCCATTGCTAAAACTCTCAGTCCAGAATAACTTTATTAGGGGAGTCTTAGGAGTCCCGAGTTCAACCTCGATTGCAATGATTCAAACAGAAATGGGCCTCTATTCAGTTTCCACTTTAGCTACTGTTAGAGCTTTGGATTACTGGGACAAAATGTTCACCAATGTTGGTGAGCGCAGTTTGAGCATCATGGTAGCAAGTAGTATCGATGGTGGAGTAAGATCTCTCAGGTTTTGAATATGCTGGGGGGGGGGGCTTTACAGGCTGCTGGATCCCCTGCTAGAAGCCTCTACAGCTGCATGACTCCATCTCTCCTCCCCTGCCCCTCCCCAGGTGAGCTGAGAATCTCCAAAAGGAAGGGGGCACCCAGTGGGCGGAGCTGTGCTGCTCGGCGGCCAAAGGGCGAAGAGCCGTTGGCGGGCCGTTAGAAGACGGAGGAGGCGGCTACCAGCACAACTTCAAGATCCATCCCAGCTCCCCCTCTGGAACCAACCCACTGGAATGCCTGTTCTCTCTCACGCCCTCACTTCCCTCTTCACCCCTCTCCTCTTTCCCTTTCACCTGCTTCTTCCCCGACTCCTTTCCCTTCTCCTCCTGCCCCCCACTAAGCCTATCATCTCTCTCCACTATCCCCACACCTCCTCCTCTTCCCCCCCACCATTTCTCCAGAACTCCTGCCCTGCTTCTCCCAGTCCCCCAGCCAATGCTCCCCACTGGGCAAGGCAGGCACCCCCCATGCCTGTTCTCTCTCACGCCCTCACTTCCCTCTTCACCCCTCTCCTCTTTCCCTTTCACCTGCTTCTTCCCCTACTTCTTTCCCTTCTCCTCCTGCCCCCCACTAAGCCTATCATCTCTCTCCACCATACACCCCCACCACCACCATTTCTTGCCCCAAGGCCCCTTTCCCCTAATCTTATCCCCAATCCCTGTCTTCCCCCTGATCAACTCCCATTCTCCTGTTCCCTTTGGAACTGTCACTCCTCTGCTAACAAAGGCCCCTATATCCATGACCTTTTCTTCTCTTGCTCCCTTCACCTTCTCGCCCTTACTGAAATCTGGATCACCCCCACTGACTCTGTCACCCCTGCCACCCTCTCCTACGGAGGTCTCTCCTTCTCCCACCAGCCCCGTGCCAAAGGCCGGGGTGGTGGCATAGGCCGCCTTCTCACCGCTTCCTGCCAGTTCCAACCCCTCCCCCTTGCCCTCCTTTGAAACTCACTCTACGCCTCTACTCCCCTATCCACCTCCGTGTTGCTGTTATCTACTGCCCCCGGCTCCCTCTCCGAGTTTGAGTCCTGGCTCACCCTATTCCTGTGATGACATCCCCACACTCATCCTTGGCGACTTCAGCATCCATGTTGATGCACCCTCAACCTGGCATCGCCCACTTCCTCTCCTTAGCCTTTTCCTTTGATCTCCACCTCTGGACTAGCTCCCCCACCCACACTGATGGTCACACTCTTAATCTCGTGTTCTCTAGGAACTGTTCTGTCTCCGATCTCTCCTTCGAGCCCCTTCCCATCTCTGACCATTTCCTTGCCTCCTTCAACCTCTCCTGCTGCTCCCCCTCCTCTTCCCCATCTCCTCGTCTCTTCCGTGATATGCAGGCTATTGTGCCCCAGAACTTTGCCTCCTCCCTCTCTCCTCTTCTTCCCCCAGTTTTCTCCACCTCATCCCCTGACTCTGCCATCTCCGCCTTCAACTCTTCTCTCACCTCCACCCTTGACTCCCTTGCCCCCCTCTCCTCTCGCCCAGCTCGCTCCCGTAACCCTCGTCCTTGGCTCACCCCTACCATTCGCCATCTCCACTCCTGCACCCGGGCTGCTGAACGGCTCTGGCACAAATCCCACTACCGCACTGACTTCCTCCACTTCAGATTCTGCCTCTCATCGCTCAAGTCTGCTATCTCCCTTGCTAGACAGCAGTACTATGCCTCACGCATTGAGTCCCGCTCCCAGGACACTCACAGCCTCTTTTCCACCTTTGACTCCCTTCTCAAACCCCCCTGTCCTCCTCCTCCCTCTTCTCTCTCCGCTCAGGATCTTGCTCTCTTCTTCACCTCTAAGATTGACAAGATCTGCCTGGAAATCACTTCCAGATCCTCTCCCACTACTACTCCCCCCTCTTTCCTGTCCTCCTTACCTCCTGCCTCCCTTGAGGAAATCTCTGTGCTCACCTCCTCCAACCCCTCCACATGCCCCTTGGACCCCATTCCTTCCCACCTCCTGACCTCCATTGCTTCCACCGTTGCCCCTCCCATCCTGCATATCATCAACCTCTCCCTCTACTGGCTTCTTCCTCTCTGCCTTTAAACATGCCACGGTCTCCCCCATCCTCAAAGAGTCCACTCTGGATCCCTCTGAACTCTCTAATTACCGTCCTGTCTCGCTCCTCCTTTTGCTTCCAAACTCCTTGAACGGGTTGTCTACTCCCGTTGTCTCGACCTCCTCTCCGCCAACTCCGCCCTTGACCCCTCCAATCTGGCTTCCGCCCCCTTCACTCCACTGAAACCGCTCTTGCTAAGATCACCAA
>QEPC01015016.1:1532342-1544233 GCA_003113815.1 Sphenodon punctatus | reverse complement strand
CCCCCCCCCCAAAGAAGAGGTTCCAGACCCTCCCAATCCCCGACATCACTTGCCATTATCCAGAACCCTCTTGATTTTTGTGCTCTCCTGGGCTGCCTGTAGTCTTCTAAGGTAAACTTTGTGAGCTTTCCATCTGGCTTACAGAACTGGGCGGACTGAGTTAGCTCCCTGTCCTGCAACAAGCTGAATGAAAGGGAAGAGCCTGGGCTGTGTAACCAGGCTGTTGGCTAGGCTACACAGTCTCTCTTCACAGTTCATGAGGGTGAGCTGAGCCCCCCACCCCCAAGAAAAGGTTCCACCCTCCCAGTGCCCACTGCACCTCTTCTTGGGCACGTGGGGGGAGGAACCAGGCTAATAGGTGCCCCCAACCTGCACTGGTCACCTGCAAAGAAAGGGGAGCAACTCATGAGGCCAGAAGACAGGATGCTTTGGAGAAGGCTCTCCACAGGGTACGGCGTCTCAGCTTTGGACAGCTGTGGAGATTAAGAAAGAAGGGGAAGGAGCCCATAATGGATGCTCTGGGGAACTAAGGAGAGAGTTCTTGAAGACAGCAGGTTGATAGCTTGAAAAATAATCAGCTGGAAGGCATGGTTGTCGTCTTCCTCAAATGAGGAGATTGCCCACCACCACAAAAGGAAGCCTCTGAGAAGGGGAATGAGCCCAGGTAGAAAGGAATGTATTCTCTGGGGAAGGGCCACAGCATGCGGCCAGGAAAGCAAAGCAAGGGTCCGCCCCTCAAAAGAGGTTCCACCCTCTCAATGCCCTCTGTACCAATTCTTGGGAGCAGAGACAGGATATTGCATTCTGTTGCTGTTGAGGTCAGTCACTTTTGAGGTTCTGGAGGCCCACTGAAGTCAGAAGTGGATGGGGATATTGCATTTTGTTCCTGTTGAAGTCAGTCGCTGTTGAGGTCCCATGACTGGGGTTCTGGAGGCACAATGGGGTGTGTGTGGATATAGCATTCTGTTGCTGTTGAGGTCCCACGTCTGGGGTTCTGGAGACCCACCAAAGTCTCCCTGCATCTGGAGGCACAGTGGGTGTAGGGTGGATATTGTATTATATTGCTGTTGAGGTCACATGGATTGTTGGGGGTGTCCCAACAGTTTTGGATACCCCAAGACTTCGGGGTGTCCCACGGTGGTGGGCCCACCCCTGCCCCCAAGAAGAGGTTCCACCTTCCCAGTGCCCTCTGTACCTCTTCTTGGGGGCAGGGGTAGTTTACCAATAGAAATGAAAATTGGGATTTTAGAGGCCTGGCAGGCAGAGACCCTCTTGGTGCTCTGCTGTGTGCACTGTCCTGGGTCCCCCACCAGCCAAGGCGGGGGGAGAGCACAGGTCTAAAAGACCTCCTTATCCTTGCTGGGGGAAGGGGATGAATGAGGAGAGAATCCTCTCTCTTCAGCACCAAAGTGGAGGCTCAGGGACTTAAAGACCCCAAAAATGTCTAATGGAAAAAACACTCACAAAAGCATTGGGGGGGGGGGGGGAGGCAGTTCTAGGCAAGAGGCCACCTGACCCCATGAAGCGGCCAGTGGTACGCACTGTACATCTTCTCAGGGTAGGCAGTTTAAAAAGGGAGGAGGAAATCTGAATGGGAAGGAAGTAGTACTATTAGTGTACTACTTTTCCCTAGTGGAGGGTTGGACTGGGAAATGTGTCACCAAGAGTTTCAGTTGAAGTGCAAACCAAGGGCTTGCTGTTGCCTCGTCACCCACCACTACTGACCAAGTTGCATGGCTAGTTCAGCCTAGCTGGCAGCTGTAATTACCTGCATCTCATCAGGATGCACAGAAGTGTAGGGGATATAAGACAGCTGGAGATGCTATTCAGGGGCTGGGGTTTCATTATCACTCCCCCCGCCCCACATCAATGGTTTCATCCTCCATGAACCCCGGGAGGGGAAGGATGGTCTTGAGGAAGACCAACTGCTCCACAGTCTGCAGGTCCATGTGGGAGCGATGAGGGCTGACATTGTCACCATCCACACTGAATATGCGTTCTGACAGTCCGCTCATGGGAGGACACGAGATGCACTCCATTGCCACCTTTGCAAGTGGTAGCCACACCTGCATCTTCTGGGCCCAGGAGACCATGGGGTCAGAGCCAGCAGGGGAGGAAGGCTCCGCCAGATAGTGCAACACAAAGTGTCAGACATATTATGGGGATTCAGAACCAGCTGTCTGCCCTCTGAGGATTCCTTCACCAAGGCCTCTAAGTCAGAAGACCAAATGCTGCAGGTGGGCTTGCTTGCATCACCTGTAGAAACAGAAGTTGCCACTGGCAGCAGGGGCGCCTGCTCTGAACACTTCTGTCGCACCTCAGCAATGAGGCTGGTGATGAAACGATTGAAGGATGCGGAGTCTGGGGAGATGGTGCTCTTGATGTGTGGGTCCAGCAGCACGGTAAGGGCGTAATGTTGAGTCTCCTCAAGGAGGAGTTTCCTCAGTTTCCTCACCAGCACTGGCACACTCCCAACCAGGTCAGAGCAGGATAACATCCCTTGCAGACGTGGCAGCAGGATCGTGTACAGTAGGATCACCTGACTCAGAGTGCAGTGCTCTGCACTCAGATCGATAGTGGCCAGGTGAAAGGACATGTAGAACCTGCATCAGCTGCTCCACTACTGTCCAGTCCTCCACAGACAGTAGTGTTGCTCTAATGCTCTGAGAGAGGCAAAGAGCATGCAGCACCACCTCCTGCTCCAGGAGCTGTTGCAGCATCAACAAGGTGGAGTTCCACCTTGTGGGAACATTCTGTACCAGCCAGTGAAGCAGGGAGCCCATCTCCTCCTGCTTCTATCGCAGCGGCCGGCTGGCTATCATACATTGATGGAAGTATTCAGCAATCTTCCTGGCCACTTCAAGGAGTGCCGCCAAGCCCTTGGCTCCATCCAAAGTATGCTGAACCACAAGGTTCAGGGTGCGCACACTGCAGCAAACGTTGCAGTAGCCACCACGAGTGATGGCTGCCATCATGTTCAGGGCATTATTGGTTACAAAATAACTGACCTCCACACTTGACCCTGGCCACCAGACCCACCTATCTAACATGGCATTCACTGCATGCATTATCTGCCATGCGTTTTGCGACAACCACCTGGGCATGCAACAATGCCCATCGATGCTCTCCAGGAGACACACACACACACACACCCAGTGCTACTGCCCGCCGCTATGCAGGCGGCAGGAATTGGTGGCAAAAGCCACCAGTGCGCGGTCAATGCCATGTAGGCATGGACTGCACTGGTGCTGGTCCACAGGTCTATGGTAAAGTGTACCATGGACCCCTCCGTCCTGGGGAACTCAGCCAGGACCTCACCCTCCCAAACAGTGTCGGGATAACCTTTGAGTGGAAGGTTTTGCAGGACGGGATCCTGTATCTGGGCTCCAGCAAACAAATTAGCCATTCAAAACCAACACCCTCAACAACGCTGAACATCCTCTCATCCAGGGCAATCAGCTCCCCAATTGCCCTGGTGATGGCTACAGCATGGGGATGGCTTGGTGCAAATGGCTGCTGCTTCTTCCACTTCTCAGTTACAGTGGGCTGGGACAGGGTCTGGGATCATGGTGGAGTGGGGTGAGGGGAGCAGACAGCGCTCTTCCGCTGAGTCTGGGTGGTGGGGGTAAGGCCATCACAAGACAGCCCCAAGGTGACAGTTGCAGTGGAGAGGAAGAGGGTTGCTCCTCAAAACCCTCATCCATACCCTCTGCAACTGGCTCCTTCCCACACTGCCGTTTGTCCCAGCACACCATATGATTCAATATGTTCCCCTGGTGCTGTTTCAAGTGGTCGATTTGACCAGTGGCCAAATTTCTTTGGATCTTGGCCACCTCGATTGACCCAGTCACCACAGTGCACACACACTGCCTTTGTGTGATCTTCCACCAGAACATCAAAGTGAGACCACACCCAAGATGTGATCTTCTTCGTGCTGGTTCCTAGGAGGGCAGTAACAGCATGAGTGGTGGTTGACCTCACAATGGCAGTGGTTGTGACACTAGTGGTAGGGGTGGTCATGGTGGTAGCTGGCGCAGCAGGGTGCGTGGGTATTGGGGGGGGATCGACCAAGTGCACTAGGATGTGTGTCAGCGGGGGAGAGAGTGGGGCAGCAAGCACTGCGTGTTGCATACTAGTAGGGGCTGGGGCAGCAGGTGCACTATGCATGAGGGAAAGTACTTTGCAAAGATGAGCTGGGCACTAGCAGCAGCAGAAACAGTGGAGGTAGCCAGAAGATGGGCTGCACTAGCAGAGGAAGGAGGAGTCACCTTCTTCTTCCTACAAGTCAGCACTGGGGAGAAGGAAACTTTCTCCTCTGATCCCAGCCTCTTCTGGGGCCTCAGTACACATCCAGAGCTGGTAGATGTGGGCACGGGTGAGCCTTGTGTGCGGGAGGTGGAGACCACAGGTGGTCCAACCTCAGATATCTCTGAACCAGATGGAGATGGCTGCTCAAGAAGTGGCTTGCCTCTTCCAACACTCCCACTCATGGTTGGTTTCTTCTGTCCACTGCCACTCATACTTAATACCATTGCCACACTCATGAGTTTAATAATGACAGTAAAAAGAAGAGAAGACCACTGGCAACAGAGGATGTCGTATGGTGTGTGCAGGGTATGTGTGTTGTAGGGGGTGTACTGAGTTTGTAGGGTGGAGTCTGTGGAATGGGGACTGAAGGTTGTGGAGCAGTCTGTGGGGTGGGGTCTGAGGAGTGGGGTGAAGACTGTGGGGTGGGGGTGGAGTCTGTGAGGTGAGTACACTTACCTGGGGTGAGTTCCGTCACATCGCCAGTCGCCAAAACAAAAAACCACTCTGTTGGCTGCATAGATTTTTAGATAGAACAGAAGAATTTTTAATTAAAAGTGTGACACACACACCCCTGCACCAAAGAAACAAATCCCACAGATAAGGGGCTCTAAATCCCAGCCTTGGGCCCACCCCCACCTTGGGACACACACCCCAGCCATGTGATGGGTCATGGGACTGACCTCAAGAGCCACTGAATGCAACCCCTCACACACACACAGCGCCTCCAGAACCCCAGCCATGGGGCACCTCCCAACAAGTCATGTGATGCTTAACCCAGCAGCAAGGAGTTCCCAGGGTTAACAACATTATGGTCCAATCATGTTAACCCTGGAAACATCTTGCTGCAAGACAGCAGCAAGGAGTTCCCAGGGTTAGTATGATCTTTCTCCCCCGGCCCCTCCTCTACCAGAGTGGGAGAAGGGAGGGAAAGAGCTCACTCTTCCTTGCTCCTTCCTCCCTAGCTTCACTGGAGGGGAGGCGGGAGAGAGCTCCCCCCCTCTTTTTTTACAAGAGGGGAGATGCCGGGGACTTGTTTGGAGTCCCTGCCCTCTTTGTTTAGAGGGAAGAACAACAGAAGGTGGTTATCAGAGTCAGACTTGAGCGATCAGGAGGTCTCATCCTTTCAGAAACCTGGTAAGTTTTGAAAAAACAAATCCCCTGCCCTGATCTCCTGTACATTGTTTGTTTGCTTGCGCTTTCTTTTCTCCTCTTCTCTTCCTCCCTCCCCACCCCCCATGCATTACAGGCAGGGGTAATTACTAATTTTGTGAGCCCAGTTGGAAGGGCTGTGTTGCCTTGTCTCCTATTCTTTAAAATATTTTCTTGGTTCTTGCTGTTTTAGTTTTTCACCCTGTGTGAGACCCTGTCACCCTAACTGTCTGCTTTCTGTTCATTTGGGGTTTTGCTTTGAGGGGGATGGATGGAAAGATTTCTAAACTTTGCTGGAATGTTCACTGCATTTAAAATGGCCCCTTTTTCAGTACCAGTTTCAAGACTTTTCTGCTGCAAGAAGGCTACCATGCCACATTTTGGTCCACTAATGATTAGTCTTTGCATGAACGTTTGTTCCCTGTCTAATAAGTTTAGTTTGCAACAGAACTGCGTAGCTGCTTTTGTGGTGTGCTAAAAACTTCATGCTGCTGCTTTTGTGGTGTGCTAAAAACTTAACATAATATTGTTGGCTTGAGATGGTTTGCTTTGCTTGCTCTGTTTTTGCATGTGCAGAAGGGCTGTGCTGCCTTTCCTCCTATTCTTTAAAATATTTTCTTGGCCGTTGCTGTTTTTCAGCCTGTGTGAGACCCTGTCACCCTAATTGCCTGCTTTCTGCTTGTTTGGGTTTTTTTTTTGGAGGGGGATGGATGGATGGGTTATCTTTGCTGGGATGTTCACTGCACTTAAAATGACCCCTTTGCAGTGTCAGTTTCAAGGCTTTTCTGCTGAAAGAAGGCCATCATGCCACATGTTGGTTCACTAATGGCTAGTCTTTGCATGAATGTTCCCTCTCTGGTTGCAGCAGATGCCTTTTACATTGCAACAAAGCTGTGTAGTATGTTTTGGGGACAAGTGGAACTCCATGCTGATGCTTTTGTGGTGTGCTAAAGACTTCACATAATATTGTTAGCTTAAGATGGTTTGCTTTGCTTGCTCTGTGTTTGCATGTGCACTGCTGGCTCCGTCTACCATTGGCTAGGCTCCACCTACCATTGGCCTGGCCTCTCCTACTTCTGGCCCTGCCCTGCGTCCCACCAGCCTTGAAACCCACCAGCCACCACTGAGAGGAGCTATGGGGTGGCCAGAGCATTTAGAAAAGGCACCCTGACATGCCCCCTAGGCCTTGCTGATTGGCTGGGCCTCTCCATAGGAACCCAGCCAAGGAGCACATGGCACCTCCCCCATCCCAATCCCCCAGAAAGCAGTGCTTTTCAGGCGTATGCCCAGTGCATGCTTCCTGAGGGCTTGGGGAGATTCTAAGTCCCTGCCTCCCTTTAGCTCTCTGGCCAGGGAGTGGAAAGCTAGAGGGAGGGGGGAGCAGCAGGAGGAGATGTTTGTCCCCTCCCCCTTCTCCCCTTGCAGAGTGGCTCACAAGCAGAACAGTTCTTTCCCTGCAGGCTTTGTTTACATATGACTCATTGGCTCTCAAGAAGGAGAGTTAAAATGTAAAGGAAGCCTTCAGACAACCAACTGACAGTGCTGCCACTGGATCAGCTGAGGAGCAGCTCCTGACTCCCCAGAAAGCATGGAGGACCTAGGGGGCATCTGCCCCAATGCTCTGGGGGAGGGGCTGCCACTGCCCTGGGTCCTTCTCCCCCCCTTGGACCACTAGAGAACTCTACCCCCACCCCAAATCCCCAAGGATGCCATCACTTACCTCGCTCAGATGTTCAGCACAGCAGTCCACTCCTTCCAGAAGAACTAACTACTGAAGAATGGCTTCCAAGGTCAGAGGAGGTCCCAGAAGGAAAAAAAAAAACTTACTCCCAAATTTCACATTACCACCAATCCCTTTGCTCTGCTGAATGATTGCCAGGAAAATCTTTGTGGTAATTAGCCAGCAGAACTACAACTGCCCACCCCTTCCAAAATCTCTGAGGGTAGCTCATGGATTGGATGCCTTTTTTTAATTAAAAAATTGCAACCAATCTAGAGAGCAGGGTAAAAAAAAGGCGCCAAAAGAAACTGACAGCAGCAGCATAACAAGCTAACTGTTTTAGGAACCTGAGCCTATTCTCAAAGAACCGAGACCAATAGAAAGATCCAATATAGCTGAAACTTTCAATTCTTGGTTTTCGAACTAAAAGCGCCATTATTGGACACTTTCGGTTCTCGGCAATACCGAAAGTCCCATCCCTAATGGCTACTATTGTGCCTGTAGTGAGTTAATCCGAACATAAAGGAATATTGTGCACCTCATTATATAGCTTGAGCAAAAAAAAAAAGCAAATAGGAAATCCAAGTGTGAATGAAAAACTTTGAAGGTTCACAATTTTAAAACTACTGATCAGATTCTCCCAAATTTTCTTTTGTGGTTTTAAGTAGTTTTACAAAGCAAGCCTATTTTGAACAAAATCAGTCATTGCTCAGCTATGCATATATAAAATGTATGATCACAACTTATAAGACAATTACTTGTATTTAAAGTTTGCTTTCAAGCTTCTGGACTGAGATCATAAACACCTGAAAAGCTGGGTCTCATCTGCTTACCATCTGAGCTTCTCTGCAGTGACAAACTCAGCCTGCCACACCAGCCGATGGTATGGTATAATAATAATAAATTTTATAGCACCCCACTCCATGGTGCTCAGAAATCTTTATAAGATAAAAATGCAATATATAAGATCTATCTAAAACGCAAGTCTCTGTAAAAACAATTAAAAGAGGGAAGGAAACAGAGGGAGGACAACACAAGCTAAGGGGAACCAGCATTATGGATCCTAAAAACACCTGGAGAATAAATTCGTCTTTAGGTGCTTTTTAAAGGTAAGGATGGAGGAACTAAGATGGATATCCAGAGGGAGCAAGTTCCACACTGAAGGGCCTGCCGCAGCAAAGGTCTTATCGCCTACCAACTTAAGATGCGATGGCATGATCCCCAAACAGCAGGTAGTTTCTGAGCACAGATTATTATCAGTGTGAGACTCCAGGAGCAGGTCTCAAATATAGCCAGGGCATAGACCATTCAGGGCCCTGAAAACCAGCAGTGCAATCTTAAACTCAATCGGTTGCTCTACAGGCAGCCAATCGAGAGAGTGCAGGGTGGGTGTAATATGATCACAGCTGCCCAAACTAGTAAGCAGTCACGCTGCTGCATTCTGAACAAGCTGCAAACAGCAGCAGCACCACTGGCAGCCCAGAGAAGAGGGAGTTACAGAAATCAAGCCTCATGGTAACTAAGGCATGGGTCACTGTGGCAAGGTCAACCTGGGGTAAATAAGGACGTAGCTGATGCAAATTGTATAGCTGAAACATCTCCAAATCATGTCTGACACCTGATTTTTCATGGACAGCGTTGAAAATAATGCCCACATTCTTTACCTGGCCCACTACCTCCACCAGGACCCCATCAACATGCAGGGGCCTGAGGGAGGCAAAGGCATCCATCCTCATGTCCATCCTCATGCCCCTCCCCAGCATCATTGCCTCAGTCTTTCCTGGATTGGGCACAAGGTAGCTCCAATGCATCCAGCCAGCTATATCATTCAAGTATTCCTCCAAGGCAGAGGCTGAGATAGCAGGGCTCACAGGGCAAGCGATATACAGTTGTGTACCATTAGTGTACTGATGGTACTCAACCCTGTGCTTGGTCATAACATCCCTAAAGGGTTGGGTGTATATACTGAACAACATGGGTGAGAGAATAGAACCTTGTGCAAACTGCAGTTCAAGTCTCTCAGGGATGACATATATCCATCCATCACCAGCGATTGACTCTGCTCTTCTAGGTATGACTGAAACCATCGACTGGCAGCTCCCATTACGCCAGTGACGTCCTTCAGTCACTGAAACAGCAACCCATGGTCAGTCATATCAAATGCTGACGTATGGTCCGACATGACCAAAATGGACAGCTGTCCTTGATCTAAAATCATCAGCAGATTATTCATCACCCTGACAAGTGCAGTCTCTACCTCATAGGAAGACTGGAGCGGAGACTGGAATTTCCCCAGAATGTTATTGGTGTCCAAATGATAATGCAGCTGTACTACAGCCTTCTGAATCACCTTCCCCCAGAAAGGCAGATTGGAGACTGGGCGATAACCGGCAAGCATTCCAATATCAATAGATGGTTTCATGAAGAGGCCACTCTTCCTTGTGATTGGCCCAGCCTGTTAGTAGTACCTATAAAGGAGTGGCAGGAGGTGCCTGTTGCAGGCAGGTCAAAGTACTTACTTGTTGCAATTTGTCTTGTTCTCCCTTGACCTTGCCTCCCCTAGAACCCTACCAGTCTCCTTGCACATCTGCCTGCCAGCCCTGTTCTAGCCCTTATGCTCGAGCTCTCATCCCTGTTCCTACTTGGACTGACCTTCTGGCTCAGGACCCGAGGGTTGAATACTGGTGCCTATGTTTGGACTGCCCTCTTCCATAGCTGCTCATTTGGACTGATTCCTGGTTCTGACCCACTGGCACGTACAGGAACTTTGCTTTCTGTTGGATAGTCTTCCCTGGTTGATTGCCTGCTGTGACTCAATGAACACAAACCTGCTCCTACCTTTTGGACAGGCTTTGCCCTGTGAGCCCTGCCATCTCAGCCTACATTGCGATCCTCACAGTGGGCTACTGTGACAGCCAAGTCACCCCACTGTTGCCTGTAACAATGTACCATAAGCCACAACTATTAGCTATTTGCAGATACAATGTGTATCTGAGGCTGCTGAGCAAGATCATTCAGAGGTTTGGAGTGAGGTGTCATCAGTATTCTAATGGCACCCAGCTCTACCTTTTCTTTTCATCTGACCCAGGTCTAGAAATCTTAGTGCTTCCCCAGCACCTGGCTGATGTTGGGGACTGGATGAGGGTGAGCTGATAGAAATTGAATCCAGACAAGACTGAAGTGACGATGGTCGGGCAGACGTGTGACTTGGGTGGGACTGGTACTCCTGTCATTGACAGAGTCCAGCCTACTCCAGTCACTCAGATTCACAGCATTGGTGTGCTTCTAGTTCCCTTACTGCACCTCCAGCATCAGGTTGCAGCAGTAGCCAGGAGTGCTTTTTACTAACTCCATCTGCCGAGGAGGGCGGCTACAGCCCTTTCTTTCTGATTCAGATTGTCCATGCCTTCGTAACCTCAAGGCTAGTTTACTGCAACTTGCGCTGTGTGAGGTTGCCCTTGATAACAGTTTGGAAGCTGTAGCAGAACTTGGTGCCCTGGCTCCTCTTGGGAGCGAGTAGTCACGAGCATATCACAGCCGTGCTTCAAAGTCTGCACTGGCTACTAATAGCTTTCTGGGCATAATTCAAGGTGCTGGATTTGTCCTTTAAAGCCCTAAATGGCCTGAGCGTCACATATCTAAAAGATCATTTCTCCTATCATGCTTCATCACAACCCTTGTGGTTGGTGGGAGTGCCCTCTTGTGGGTACCACCTGCCAATCTTATTCATATGATGAGGCAGAGGGTACGTAGAGGGGTGTTCTTAGTTGCTGCCCACATGTTCTGGGGCAGAGTCTGTCACTCTGAGCCTGAGCATATTCTGAATGCAATGTAAGGTCTTTCTTTTTGTCAGGCAGGGATACAGGTAACAGGTTTGGTGGGGGGATTTTTCTAGGGCTGAGCCTGAGGGTGGATTTTAAAAAGACATTTTAAAGTATTTTATGTGCTTTTACATTGCATGCCTCTCTAAGCCTTACAATGGTGATGGAAGGGTGGGATATTAAATTTTAGATAGATAGATAGATAGATAGATAGATAGATGCTTTTATCATCTCAAGATTAGAGGTTATGTCAACATTCTGAGCCTTCCATTGAAAGAAAACTGGCAACTTTTCCACCAGCAGCAGTTTTTATTTGTAAATGATATTTTATGTGTGTGTTGAATATTTTAAAAATCTTTGATTATTTTATAGAGTCTCATTGACTGTTGGTGAAATAACTTGCAATAGCTCTATTATGCTATATGTTGGCTCATTAATAGTCTATTTAGTTATTAGTTGCAATAGACTTATGCAGTGTGTATTTGTTTGCTGATACTGTGTTTGTTTATATATATATATATATATATATATATATATATATATATATATATATATATATATTTGCTAGGCAGTGGCAGTTGCCAAATGCCTAATAAATAAATAAAATTTTAAAACCTCAAGATTAGATTACTGTAACGCGTTCTACGTGGGGCTACCCCTGGTGACAGTTCAGAAACTGCAGCTTGTGCAGAATGCGGTGGCCTGGCTCCTTAGGTTGTTGCGAGCACGTTACACCGGTGCTCCATTCTCTGCACTGGCTGCCAATAGTTTTCCAGGCCCAATTCAAGGTTTTGGTATTGACCTTTAAAGCCCTAAATGCACTGGGCCCCACCTTTCTGCGGGATCGCCTCACTCCCTGGGTTCTGGATCGACCCCTGAAGTTAGCCGGGGGC
>QEPC01015016.1:1449025-1532169 GCA_003113815.1 Sphenodon punctatus | reverse complement strand
GGGTATGAGGGGGATACTTTTGTTTTTTATTTTTAGCTTTACTATTGGTTGTTTTAAATGTTTTTATGTTGTTGTATTTTAAAATGTTGTAAGCAGCATCGAGCTGCGAAGGCAGGAGGGGGTGGCATAAAAATCTAACAAAATTAAAATAAATAAATAAATAAATAAATAAAAAGGTTTTTAATTCAACTATATTTTTGCTCAGTACAAGATTCATTAACATGTCTTTAAATTTTTACATGATATGATTTCAAAAAAATTGATAAATATTTGATCTGAATTGAATACACATTTTGTCTCTGGTGTATTTACAAATTTAAGTTTTCTAAATACACCAGACAAATTAACTCGGACAAATTAACGCTTTTCTAAGAGAAGCTTTCAAAAATGGGCTATTCAAAATGTGAAACAAGAAAGGACACTAGTTTCTGTAGGTCTCACCATACAGCTAGAAACCCTAACTTCTATTTCTTCTTCTCCCCCTGTGCCACAGCGTCTTCTTCTCTGTTCTACTCATTATTATTATTATTATTATTATTATTTCTGTAGCGAAAGGCGTGTATGTGGCATTACACAGTCAGTAGACACAGACAGGTCCCGACCCCAAAGGGCTTACAATCTAAGAAACAAGGAAGGGGGAGACGAGAACATAAAGAGAGAAGGATACATTCATGAGTCTGAGAAGATGCAGATGCATGTGCATTTTTAGAAAACTTTAAATTTAGCCTCCTCTTGCCCCCACCCTAGAAAGTGGCCTCTTTACAAGAATACCCATGTGGGACTCTTCATTGCAAATACTGATAGTCACCTGGTGTTGAAATTTTCAGCACAAGGACTTGAATAGACACTCTTTCTGCCCCATACAGTATCAGGACAGCCCTCAAGCTCCTGATGCAAAACAAAAAACTTGGCAGAATCCAAAAAATACTAACTAGACTCTAAAATGATTCATTAAAATTATTTAAAGTTCTTTTAAAGAAAAACAATAACGTTTAACTAAAGTTTTGCTCTACAAATTTATGCAAGGTGGGAATAAGGGTGAAAGCAGTGAAGCCTGCACATTTAACTTTCTTTTTGGAGTGGTACAATAAGAGTCTGTGGTTCCTGAGCATTCACAAGGTTTAAACAAATGTGACATTACCACCCATAGGCTTTTTTGCATGTGAGCGCTCTGGGTGGGTAATGGTCAGGCAACACAGCTTGGTGGATGGCTATTGGAGGAGGAGACGGCTGGGTTAGAAGCTGCAGCTGCTCAGGGATGGGGCTATGGGGAACTGACAGAGACTTCTCCCAAGCTGGTCCCTGCAGTCCTATCCCTGCATGGTAGCAGCAAAAGCGCCAGTAGGGAGTGGACTGCAGTGGGAGGCAGCTCCAGAGAAGTCCCTGCCAGTGCTCACTTTTCTCCCTACCGCTTTCTGCTCTCCGGTTTTGAGAGGCAGAGAGACAGCACTCTGTGCCCCTGCTTCCTTCTCTTAAAACTGTAGTGCAGAAAGCTGCAATAAGTGAGCAGTGGTAAGGAGCTCTCTCCTCTCCCCACTGCTTTCTTTCCTCCACTTTGGAAAGGCCGGGAGGACAACTGCCTCTGCCTTCCCAAACCGGAGACTGGGGGGGGGGGAGGAGAGGAAGGAGAAGCTACAGCTTTCAACTCCTTACTGTCACTGCTGCAATGTAGTGGCTCTACACCAGCAAAAAACTACTTGCAAACAAACACGACACTACCATTCACTTGTGAGTGGATACCGTCATGTTTGTTTATACCAAGGGTGGGGAACCTCAGAACCGTGGGTCAAATGTGGCCTGCTGCTAGTTTTTATGTAGTCCCTTTCCTGGACCTGGATCCACCTCCTACCCCCAAGCACTGAAAAACTGAGCTCAGGGGAAGAGTGCAGAGATGAGAATATGCACACAAGGATGGGGACCAGATCCATGGCACAGATCTATCATCTGGACACTCCTCTTCCTGAGCGTACCCCTTAAGCACCTCTGACCCCCCCTACTGCTATGCGGCCCTGGAAGGATACATTCATGGGGATGTATCTTTTGAAAATTGTAATTTTCAAAGTGGCCCTGGGAGGAAAACGTTTCCCTACCCCTGGTTTACATGCACAGTTAAATTAGCATGCAACCACTTTAGGGTTGTGTGTAAAGCTGCTTTTAAACGAGGTGCTGAAAAGTGCCTCCTGAGCCCTGTGTTGAGAAAAAAGCTGTACGGGGAGTGTTTACATGCTCCCCGCGCTGGGAGAAGTGATGTGCTCCTTGTTGTTGGCAGTGGCTGGAGATGCGGTGCTTTAAAGAGGCGCGTTCTGAAAGCCTCACTTTTCAGGCTTTCAGAACGCGCCTCTTCAAAGCACTGCACCTCCAGCTGCTGCCGACAATGGGCAGCACGTCACTTCTGCCAGTGCGGGGAGCATGTAAACACTCCCCGCGTGGCTTTTCTCTCAACGCGGGGCTCAAGAGGTCCTTTTCAGCACTTCGTTTAAAAGCAGCCTAACACCCTGGTCCTTGTGTCTAACCCCAGTCCAGAGCCTCTCTTCAACTGTCCCGGCTCCCTGGCAGGCTCAGTCCCTCTCAGCCCAGGGTGTCCACCATACCTCAGTCCTTATATTCCTGGAGGCAAGCCCTCCTGGCTCCCAGCCTCACTCCCAAGTCCTTGTCTCTGCCTCAGCGCCTCTGCATCCCAGCAGGTCTCCAATCCTGACTGCTTCACTCCAGCCACTTGTCAGTTACCCAGGCTGGCCGCTGTGAATGGTTGCAGCCTCTTCCAGCAATTCTGCTCTATTTTAGGCTCCCTGGACATGGCCACCTTTCCTTCCAGTAACCCCAGTCCACTGGCTGGATTAAGGGCCCACCTGCCACCGCGCAGGTGAACCCTTTGGTTCACATGTGCCCTCAGGTGTTCCTTCCACCACCTTGTTCTCTTGCAGCTTCTACTTTGAAAAGGTCAGTACTCTGCCCGCCCTATAAGCTCTTAAAGGGGCAGAGACCCTTTCAAGGGCTCCCTGCCACATCCCTCCCTGTTTGACCAGTTGGGTCTACTCTTCAGTAAACCCGATGCCAGATTCTAGCCTCTGCAGGGAGGGTTCCCATGCTCTCATTTCTCCTCACCAGGCCAGGGAGTCCTACTCCACCTGCACCCTGATCTTTTTTCTAGGGGACTATAATCCTTTAACAACCACTTCCTCGTACTCTCAGGAAGACCCACTCCACCCAGGATTTTGGTTTCATTCACTTAGCTGGGCAGACCTCCCCTGCCCATCACCTCTTTGTCTGGAGACTCCTTCTCCATATAGACTATTCCCATTTCTACTGCAGACAGCAGCCAGACCCAACACCCTCTGCTGCCATCATGAATCTGACCTCCAACCTCCCCTTTCAGCTGGCCCCAAACTTCTTTACATTTCTTAGATCTAAGGAGCCCTTCCCCACTCAGATCTTGGCACTAGGTAGCCCATCACTACCCAGCCCCTCTAGGAGACTTTAACCCTATGTAGACCCTCCCACTCACTTGTACCTAGGAGACTCTAAACCCTCACTCAATCTGTGTCTGAGGAACCCTCCTCCACTCAGACTTGTCTCTCATGGCTGGGGAGCCACCTCCAGTCTAACCCTTCCACTCAGGGTTTCCTTTCTATCCCTTTTTCTTCTCTAGCCAGGGCTGGGGAGCCCCACTCCACCTAGCCCATCTTCACTCTAGTAGCCCTGGGAAGTTCCCGCTCTACTGAGGCTTGGATCCAGCTCATCCGCCTTCTCTCTCCCCAGGACAGTTCTTCAGTCTGAGTCTCAGATCTTTGATACAGCTCCTGTAGCCCCGTGGATCTCTCTCAACCCAGGCTGCCTCATACACATCCATATGGTCTCTTTTGAGGGTTTCATCACTAGGGATACCAGGTCAATGACTGGACCCCATAGGGTGCCCGCATTCTCCACCATGCGGTGGATCTTACTGTATGCTCCACTCTGGCCCTTGTGGCTCCAGTAAAGAGCCTCTCTGCAACTCTCCTGGCTTCCTGGCAGGCTCAATCCCTCTTGTCCCAGGGTGTCCACCATACCTCAGTCCTTGTATTCCTGGAGGTGAGCCCTCCTGACGTCCAGCCTCACTCCCAAGTCCTCGTCTCTCCCTCAGTGCCTCTCCATCGCAGCAAGGCTCCGATCCCGGCTGCTCTGCTCCAGCCACTTGTCAGTTTCCCCACCTGGCCACTGTGCATTTTTGTGGCATCTCCCAGCACTTCTGCTCTCTTTTAGGCTCCGTGGACATGGCTGCCTTTCCTTCTGGTCCACTGGCCAGGTTGAGGACCCACCTGCTACCCCACAGGTGAGCCCTCTACTCCACAGGTGCCTTCAGGTGTTTCTTCCTCTGCCTTGTTTTTCCACAGCTTCCTCTTTTAAAGGCCAGTACTTTGTCTGGCCCATTAGCTCTTAAAGAGGCAGGGACCCTTTCAAGGGCTACCTGCCACATTGTGACTTCTGTAATTTTTCCCTTTCACACTGAAAGAGGTAGTGGAAGATTGTGACTACAGTAAGCAACATTACTGTAGTAATTGGGTATTGTTAGCAATGTCTGGCTATTGAACAGAGCTTCATTGAGATGATCTTCCAATCCCATTATATTCAGTCCTATGCAGAGAACTGTAGGATTCTAGAGTAGCCACTCTCACAGTAGCAAAAGACATATCCTAAAGTTTGAAAATCTGTACATATTGGGAAACTCAAAAGGGGGTTAGTCTCAAAGAATTTGTGCTTGTGTCAGGCCCCAGGCACAAACCCATGTCCTTGGGATGCGGGAAGGGCGCTTTTGGGGTCTGTGCCACCTGGTGGATCTGCTAACCTCCCACATTCCTCCTTTATATGCTTTCCCCTGTCTCCTTGCCCCTTGCATGGCTATGCCCTCTCCCAGCTGGGGCTTGTTTCCCCAGTCCAACCTCCCAGCTTCCTGATTGGCCACAGATGGTACTTAAACACTGGTGTGGCCTCAGGAAGCTGGTGGAGCAATGTCTCTTCCCCACTTCAAACCTTGCTGTGTGTATGGTACAGAGGTGCCTAGGTCTCTGCTTCTGTAGCAGGGATCCCCCCTTTGACTGTGTGCTGTATATTCTGGTTTGTCTCCCTACTTCCCTGTGCCCCCCGTAGCTCATGTGTTTGATCCCCTCTTGGCTTGTCTCCCTATTTCCCTGTGCCTCCTATAGCTTGTGTGCTTGATCCCCTCTTGGTTTGTCTCCCTACTTCCCTGTCCCCCCCTCATAGCTCGTGTGCTCAGTTCCCCCTTGGGTTATCTCCCCACTTCCCTTCCACCCCATAGCTTGTGGGTGGGCTTCCCCTTGGTTTGTCTGTGTGCTCTGGTTGTCTCCCTACCTTCCTGTTCCCTCCATAGCCCATGTGCTCGATTCCCCCTTGGGTACTGTGTATCCTGGGTTGTCTTCCTACCTCCCTGCCTTCCCTCTAGCCATGTGTTCAATCCTTTTTTGGTGTGTCCCTGCCTTGCTGTCCCTCCTGTAGCCTTTGTGGCTGGTACCCCTCTTGGGAAGTACTGTGTTCGGGGTCCCGGGAGTCCTGGTTTGGTTCCCAGAATTCCAGCTCCCCACTGTCCGTCCCTTAGCCTCAGGGAACTCTGTGTTCCGGAGTCCCTTGTCCTCCCTTCCCTTCTTGGACCGGGGTCTTACTACTTCTCTCTGACCTCAGTGATGAACTAGACCCTCTCTGAAGCTGGGTTTCCTGGCTGAAAGAGAAGAGTAGTCTCTTGGGGTTCCAAGACATACTGAGAGGTCCTCTTTCCCATAAGCCTCCCGTCTACCGGGTTCTTTCCTCTTCCCTGTCCTCGGGGGGTGGAGTATCCCCAATCCTTACTCCTCTGATACCCTGTCTCCACTAACAGCTTGTACCACTATCCCCTCATAACTTTTCTCCTGTCTATCCAGAGTTGGATTAAAAATTATCAGAGAATGGAGGCCGATTTTTGCACCAAAAATCCATTCTGTCTTTATTCAGAATGTATAAGAAGGATTTTGGAATGAAAAGTAGTCATTGTGTTCAAGGTTCACTTATTTCCTAGGTAGTATGTTAACTTTCTTGTGAAATCATTAATTAATGATTGGAACCAAAAAGGTGAGAAAGGCAGACAATTAGCCAGAGTTCTGTTGAGATGTATTGTACGCCTATGTGTTTAGAGTCTAAAGGGCAGAACCCTTCAATTTTCAACAGCCTTTCAAAGCAATAATTTAGTTGCTACTCTTTAACCCCTCATGTGGAGTAAAAAGACATGTGGGATAGTCTTCCACCATCACAGTCAATAGGAGTTTTGCTATTGACTTCAGTGGGGGAGGATTGTGCCTTAAGTCTTGTGAAATGTTTAAGAACATGAGAAGTGCCATACTGAGTCCATCAAGCCCAGTATTCTATCTCCAACTGTGGCCAGATACAGTACCTTGAGATATGTACAAGTACAGGTCATGGAGGCGTGCCCCCTCTCCTGCTAGCCATTCCCTGGACAACTACCAGTAGCCAGAGGATGTCTCTGGACAACTACCGGTACCCAGGGGTTTAAGCCCCAACTGGTATGCCTTAATGGCTCTATTCTCTGAGAATTTATCTAGTTTCTGTTTGAAGCTAGTTATGGTTCTGGCTTTCACTGCCTCCTCTGGCAATGAGTTCCACAACTGCTACTACTACTTCTACTACATATCATTTCTATAGTGTTACTAGGCATATGCAACACTTTACAGTTACAGATTTTCTGAGACAGGTCCCTTCCTAGTGGTCTTACAATCTAAGATGGACAAGGATGAAGAAAACACAGACACACACATATTCCCATTTTACAGATGGGAAATGGAGGCTGAGAGGTTGTGACTTGCCCAAGGTGGCTTTGTATTGTCTGGTGGGTGAAAAAGTACTTCCTTTTGTTTGTTTTAAATCTGCTGCTGTTTAACTTCAGTGGGTGTCCCCTTGTTCTCTTATTGTGAGAATGGGGAAGCAACAGTTCCCTATTTACTTTTTCAACACTGCTCATGATTTTATAAACTTCTATCATAACCCCCCTTAATCGCCTCTTCTCCAAGCTAAACAGCCCTAACCTGTTGAGCCTCTCCTCATGTTACAGTCAACCCATCCCTTCTATCTTCTTTGTTTCCCTTCTCTGAACTTTTTCCAATTCTATTATATCTTTCCTAAGATGAGGCGACCAGAACTGAACACAATATTCAAGGTGGTGTTGTACCAAAGATTTGTACAGCAGCATTATATTTTCCATTTTATTTTCTATCCCTTTTGCAATAATACCTAGCATTCGGTTTGTCTTTTTGACTGCGGCTGCACACTGAGCCAATGTCTTTATCCGCAATGACTACAAGATCCTTCTCCCATGTAGTTGCACCCAGATCTGAACCTAGCATCATGTATGTAAAGTGAGGATTATTTTTCCCTATGTGCATCATCTTACACTTTCTTCACCATAAAAATAGTAGAGAAGATGCCATGTTGTGTCTCTTCTTTTCACTGTCAGAGTTCCTAGAAGATAACAAGTGGACACATTTACAGCTGTAGACAAGGGGGCCTACCAAGGCTCAGCCTCAACAATTAAATTCAAGGGTGGATTGTGCCCCAGAAAATGTTCCCATAGCAATGTGCACCCCCAAATGTTACAAACAATGAAAAGACTGATATTGACCATTTCAAGGTTGGAAAAGAAAGCCCTCAGGAAGATTTTATTCTGTTTTGGCTTCCGTCTTATAACAGAGGGACTAACAGACCTAAAATAAAAAGTCCAAAACAGGACTATATACAACGACAACAAAATCCAACAAATCTAAAGTAAAACATCCCCAAACTATATAAAAAATAATCAAATCCAACGTACGTGAAATGCAGCAAACATCCCTTAAATCACTACGTCAGCTACTGACATTTGTAAAACCCTGGGCTAAATGGGCAAACGCTGCTACAACTCTAACAACTGCAGGTACATGGGAGTCTAGTAGGATAGCGAGTTTATGGGATGCTATTAGATATTCTATACCTCTTAGACTTGGGGCAATCCACTAGTCTCTTACTGGCTGATAAAACTGACACTTCAGGAGATAGTGGGGGAGGTCGTCTTTGCCTCCTGAACCACAAGGCATAGCCACTGGCAGCATTCACAAAAGATGGTTAGCTCAGCAGAAAGCACTTCTGCTACCTTAATGCTGAACGTGTGAGAGACTTATGACGGTAGATACATCAGATGTAATGTGGCAGAAGCACTAAAAGGTAAGCCAGAAATTGGACTTTGGATATTGATACTGCTGACATTTGATCCTTTTTATGTGGATTTGACCATTATATTGGAATTAATTGATATTTTGATTCATTTGATATATTGCATTATCATTTTTGTATATCATTACAGTATCCCTTCTAGCCTTCCCTGCTACTGGATGGGTGTTTTCAAATGAGACATTACCCTGCATGTGCACCCATTATCCCCACATCCGACCACCTGTCTGAAGATGATGCAGCTAAATACATGCTACCGTGAGCCATGGAGCACCCACTAAGCCCCTCATGGAGCCATGCCAAGAAATGCGGAGTGCGCCATGCAGGGCAAGCCAAATAGATACAAGGTGACCATTGGGTCAGCCATGTGGCTCCTGCCTGTCTGAATATCTGCGGCCAACCATGCCAGCAGACAGGTCCACCAGTACCATGGAGCCCTGATGCAGACCCAAAGGCCAGAGTAGCCCCACAAGCATTTGCATCCTGGCTGGCTCCCCAGTCCCAGCCCTAACGGGAGCCCTTAAAATACATGCATGCAAAATACAAAACCATGTTGTGTTAAACCACTGCAATGGTCCAGTGCATCCCACACTCCTGGGCAGGTGGAGGAGCAGCCCCCAAAAGCCATAGAGGACAGCAGCTCAGGCAGCCATATAAGCAAATGCCTTGGGATTGCACAGGGCGGGATGTAATAACCAGTCAAGGAGATCAAGGTAGCAGGTGACAGTTATGTTGTGTGTTCACAGACAAGTACCAGCACTGCCACCACTGCATCCACATCATCGCAGGCTCCAGCCACACAAGATGCATCCCCACCCACCCATCCAATGGGCATGTCCTGATCCAAGGAAGAGACCAGGGCCCTCATCAGGCTCGGAGGGGTGAGGGGTGGGGGGGAGGAACCATAAGGTGCAGCTAGACCTCGTGAGATGCTACCACAATGAGGCAGTATACCAATGCATCTCCAAGCAGATGGTGTATCTGAAGTACAACAGGGACATGTGAGAAAGGACTTGAGGTGTGGATACAAGGTGATCCACAACAACAACCTGAAGTCCAGCCGCATGAGGCAAACATCTAAATACTATGAGGAGGAACTGAACAGTTTCCTCTGTATGGATGGGGAGATAGTGGCCTCTTGGACTTGCGACAATGCCTTTGCCAGAAGCCAGAAGTGGGTGGACACCCCTCTTCCACTGCCCATTTCTACCCCAACCAAGTCATCAGCACCCAACCCCCACACACATCCAGGATTCTACCACAATGAGGCAGTTTACCAATGCATCTCCAAGCAGATGGTACAGCTGGGATACAACAGGGACATGTCCTGGTGCCAACAGCAGACAAAGGACTTGAGGCGTGGATACAAGGTGATCCACAACAATAACCTCAAGTTTGGCCTCAAGAGGCAAACAGGCAAGGGTCACATCTCACCTGTCCCAGAGCTGGAGCCAGCATCCATGGACCCCAACAAGGAGACTCTGATCCTCCACCTGCACCCCCTCAACCCGAAAAGCCAGCCTCTGCCCATAGAGCAAACGGGAATGCAGGAGAAGGAGTCAGAGGACACAAACACCACCAACATCAGGAAGTTGAAGGAGACCGGTATGTTCATGCACCCAGGGGCGGGGAAAAGAGGCGTCAAGGTGGGATAGGCGGACGAGAGCAGCAGCTGAGGAGCACCAACCTATGACCCTATTGTCGCCCTATACGGTGTTCACAGGTGACCAGGACAGTGAAAGGGTGCTAGACGACCAGCCCCAGGAACCAGCAGTTGCACCTGGGAAAGTGGGACAAATGAGCAGGAGGGCACTGAGGTGGGCCCAGACAGGGTTGGGAGCAACACTGGCAGGAGGAAGGCATGGGCAACAGTGGGTGCTGAGGCAATGGCAGACGAGCAGGTGGTGGCATCTCTCTCAACCACTGAACACAGAAAGGAGGGACAGTGACTCTCCAAATGCTGGACAAAGTGTGCATATAAATGTCATATAGACATATATGCAAATGCAAAGTACTCCATGGCTTAACTATGAGGCTGGGATAAAAAAAAACCACTAAAGAATTCAGGGCTCTCATATCCATATCATAAGTCAGACAAATCCTTGTCCTGCCAGTTTTTATGTCTAAGCTCCATCACAGCACTTCCCTTAACTGCTTGGCCTGCATACCCCTATGCCAAGTGAGATTTTACAGTTTACACAGCCCTTCTTCTGTCAGTACAGTTTTCTCCCAACTCCAGCCATGTTGCCTTCTGTGTGGAGCCACCCTGACAGAATAGCCTAACAGAGAAGCTGGTCTGAAATATTGGTATTGTTACTGTAGAATTCACATCAGTCCCTGAGAGGGTCTGTAGCCTTGACCTGCTCGTTTCATCCAAGGGAAAACACTATAAATTATAGTTGCACACCAGTGATCCCAAACAGAGTTGTGGTGTGGAGTGGTGAATGTGTGTTTCAGTTAAGTTCAGAGACTGCAAGAAGAGGAGTAAATCAAGACAACAACAATAGGGAGTCCCTTATCATGAAAGGGACTTCTATGAGCTTGCCTGAAGATGTCTGTGTGGCACATTCAGGTTGGAGAATCCAACTTATTGTTCCCATTGATGGCTTTCAAATTGCTCTCCCTCGCCCCTCCCTTTCTAATCTGGGACAGTACAGCAGTTTTCTGGGACTGAGGGACAGATAACAAAAGAGGTGTGAAATCAGGGAGATCCCAGACAAACCACTCCACACTCCAGGGCAAATGACAGTAGAGCGGGCAGAACTAATGGCCATTCACCAACGCCATTTGCAGCTGGGAACTGCAGGCACAGAATTGTCGATGCAGGGAAGACATGGCCAGGGAGCTGATGGAGGAAACCATGTGGTAGGCAGACAACATCAAGGATGCCATCCAGGGGGTGGCACACCATTAGATGAGGGTCCTGTAATGGAACTAGTAGCAAGGGCCCTGCACTAGGCTTCAAGGCTACTGGGAGCACCTGTGGGAGCGCAGGGACTCAGCCTGCTACTGGCAGAAGCTGCAGAACTCCCACATTGTGATGGAAAGGGTGAGCCAACAGATGGTTGACTTCATGGCAGAGTCCATAGAGATGCATCACTCCCTTCTCCATCACTTTGTTGCAGTAAGCACTGCTGTTGTAGCCTGGGGAGGGTGCAATATGCCATCCCTCCCAGGTCCCAGTGCCCTCCCTCAGATCTTACCCACAAGACATGGTTTCCTCATCAGCAACCCCTTGCTGTGCAACAGCACCATGACCCCCTTCCTCATAATGCCCCGCTCCTTGTAGACCCACCCGTCTGGGCTTGTGGATGAAACCCCCTCAACCATTACTCAGCCCTCTGGCAATGAAAGCCCAACAGGGAAGGAGGAAGAGGATGGAGTGAATGCCCTCCCGGCAGGACCTGTGCCTAAGAGGGCATGGCAGGCTGCCAGCAGAAGGGCCAAGAGGTGGGAGGAAGAGGTGCTGAGTTGCTGCACCCCAATGACCCTTCACGAATAAACTGTTGTCTACCCTCTGTCATGGTCCCCGTGCATATCTTGGGGTGGGCGGGAGGTTTTCACAAGTGGGGGATGGGGGGTGGCATATCAATGTGACAGACTGCTCGGGGGCTGGTGGTGATACAGAAAGAAAATGGGTGGGAATGGACGTTAGGCCCCAGAGAGGGAGGTTATGCCTTCCCGCTGGTTTGTTAGCATGAATGGGCCAGAGAGAGGCACAGACACATCAGATTCTGAACAAAGAATAATATTTTATTTACAATATATACATGCATGGAGAGGACAGTCCTTTACTGATGCGAATGCTCAGGGAATCCGAGACTGTCCCTGTCTCGCATCACTACGAGCAATGTGCTGGCACAGGGCATTCCTAGTTTTGTTCTGCTTTGTGCCACACAACTCCACCCTGCGGCTGCTCGAAAAGGGGCACCAGCTCCTCGGATCTGGTGGGAGGTGCGTGTGTGGATTATCGAGGGCAGGCGGTCCCAACCGTGTCGCAGATGTCGTTTAGGATGTAGGCGGTGCTTGTCAGCAGGAGAGCGTTCTCTAGCTAGAATTCTGTTGAGAGTAAGCGCCAGCACTGCTCCAGGCTCCTGAAGAATCTCAACCACGCAACGGGTGGCACTGAATTGCCTGTGGAAGAGGCTTTGCTCCAGTCCAGAGTCTGGGATATGGGGTGTGGCTTCAGTAGCCACAGCATGAGTAGGTAGGCCAGACCCCCGTGATCACAGGTCTCCTGGGCATCCCCTTGATGTTGCAGATGGCGTCTGGCCCAAAGTCCCGTCTGTGGAAGAGGGAGCGGCAGATGATATGGGCATCATGGCTCCTCCCAGACACCCCAGCAAAGATGTCCATGAACCACCCACGGTAGTCCACCACTGCCTACAGAGTCACAGTATGGGATTTGGGATTTTCTATAGATTATTTCTTTGGCCGGAGTGAGACTCAAGCCAAAAATATCATCACCCTTAGAAGCAGGGATATTGCAATGCAGAATGACCTGGCTTCTATCGCTCTCTGGACAGCTGCCCCCCAATATGCTGTCCTCAAAAGCGCTCATAATTTTGAGGAATATTTGGATATTTTGAAAGATCCTATTCTCCATAGATATTTTACGCAGGCTCGTATTAAACTATTGCAATTGGCGGTTTTGACTGGTCGCTATGCTAATCTCCCGCGGCTTAGCAGGACATGTTTCTGCAGTGATCAGTGTTTAGAAGACACAGCCCAAATGCTTTTAGTATGCCCTTTATATGACTTGTTACGCTCCATTTGGGTAGCACTACTTTGGGAGGCTAGGGGTTTTTTGTTCCAGGAACAGAAGTTGTTTTTTGTTTTTTTTTAATTAAGTTCTACAAATCCTGAAATAGTTAAAACGGTCGCTTTATTTATAATGTTAGTCACTCACGAGCGCTCCGAGATGATTTCTGTTACAGAGGGAAACTAACCTTGTATACTGTTATCTTGTTATGTTGCCATTAAGAGACCTGTCTTGTTTTGTACTTTTGTATTTTGACACTAATTTTTTGTCAATTCTCTCTTAAAAGTAGGATGATGTGTCAGTAGTTATGAGGTGGTGTTTGGGCTGTCCATCTCTCGGATGATTTGGGTAATTTATTGTGGGACTTTTTATAAGACATTTTAGGTAACCAATGGTTTTATGGATTTTAGTCTTTATATATTTTTCAGTTTTAGTTTTTGTAAATATATGTACATAAGTGCTCCGACTTATGAGATTTTTTTAGTTTTATGTTCCATGTATGTATTTGGATTTGTTCCTTTCGTTTTGTAATTTAGGCTATGACGAAAGCTGGGTCCAATAAACAATTTCTCTCTACAGAGCCACAGAAAAGTATCCCTTATGGGTCCAGTAATCATCTTGGCTGTGAGATGGGCAGATGATTGGGATGTGGGTCCCGTCAATTGCCCCAGTACAGCTGAGGAAGCCGAGAAGCCTGAACCCCTCTACAACCTCCTCTGGGTTGACCAGCTGTATCATTTGTTCCAGCACGATGTCAGCTATGGCAGTGGACACTTCCCCCAGGGCAACAGACTGGCAGAAGTCTCGGGTTACCAGAATCCAAATGGCTATCATCATGCATTTCCCCACAGGGATTGGCTCCCTCATGATGGTGGGCTCCCTCTGCAGATGTGGCTTTAGGATTGCCATGATCCTGGACACTAAGACTGAAACTCAAACTCTGTTCATTCCTGCAAATGAGAACAGGCCGATAAACTGCCTGGATTCTTGCTGAGAAGAGCAAGAATCTCAAGACAGCCCTCCCTCACCCTGCACTTAAAAAACAACAAAAAGAGCCTTTTACAGCCCTCAATCTCCCCTGTCCTGTACTCACCTTGCTGCTCCAGCCCCTGGGTCTTCTGACGTTCCACTTCTCTGCAGTAGAATGGGGAATGCAAGGAGGAGGCAAAAAAATTTTAAAAATTAAAAAATTAAAATTAAATAAATTCCATGGGGAATTTCCCTGTGGCTGGGATTCTGCACAAAAATGTGATTCATAGTAGTGCATTTCCCTTGGGGCCCTGCCTACCACCCACAGACTAATGGACAGGTGAACCAGACACAAGTTCTTGAGCAATAACTCTGTTGCTTCCCATCAGCTCAACAGGACAATTGCACAAAACTCCTTCCTAGTGCTTAATTTGTGTACAATATTTCCCTCCATGTAATCATGAGGCAAACCTCCTTCTGTGCTACATATAGTTTCACCCCAGGCTCTGTCTCAATACCCCTAACACTTCTAAAGTTCAGGCAGCCTCAAATTGGATTACCCAAATTGGATTATCCAAACCATCCACGAGTCCCTTCAATGTCACCTGAGTGCATTTCAAGAGACATATAAGGCCGTTGCTGACCATTGTCACCAGGAGGGTCCCCAATACCAGCCTGGGGATAAGGCTCTCTGGATTGTAATTGGGACCAGTCTGACTACAAGCCTGAATTTCCCCTCTGTAATGATGCTTGAATTTGAACTGCCTTCTGGGTTTTTGACTTGGACCTGTTTCTCTTGTACGAATTTGGTTTTCCCTTCCTGCCCTGGCACCAGCTCTCTGAACCATTCCATGAACTACGACCCTGACATTAGGGATGGGCAAACGCAGTTCGGTCGACCGAACTCGACCAGTTCAGTCGACCGAACTCAACTTCCGAACCGAACTCGATTTTTGAACCGAACTGAATTTCCGAACTCGGGTCTGTTCACCCATCCCTAAAAGATAATATTCCATTTAGTTCAATGGGGTTTGAATTTCCGAACTTTGTTTGGAATTTCGGACCGAACTCGAATAGTTCGGTTGACCAAACCGAACTTCTGAACCGAACTTCCAAACCGAATTTCCGAACTCAGTTCTGTTCACCCATCCCTACCTGACATAACTAACACAGAAACTTCCAGCACATGGGTGAGTGACTATACCAGACCTGGTGCTACTTCTGCCTACACCCATGACATCCTCTTGACGAGCAATGTCAAGTACTGTTTTATTATGTCATTATGAAAATTGATAGGTTTGCTTGCTAGTAATTCATGCAGTGATAAGTCAATGTGCAAAACAGGATGCAGAACCAACTCGAGGGTCCACAAGTTTGAATAAGCAATGGTGCAGAAGATGAGAAAAGGCCATTTGTCTGACTTCACCCCGTAAAAATAAACCAGGGATAGATCTGGGGAAAAACCATAAGGACCTTAAAAATGGTTTGGGATACACTGAAAGTTATTGGCATTCTCTGAGCCATAGGTCCGCTGGGGTATAGATTTGGCATTAAACATTTTAACAGGGTATGAGTCCGCTGCCTCCAAAAACACAGGTAAGTGTAAGTACTCCTTGGGCAGACTGAGTAGCTGCCAGTTTACAGTCCTCAGTGTAAGGGTTCCATGAACCTGACTGACAAAACTTCTCACCCAGATACACAAAGCGTGAGACCAGCTGCAGGGCTGCCTGGAGAAGGAGCTGCTTGCTGCTCTTTAGGATTGCTGACGTTAACCTGCCACACCTGTGTGTGTCGACCTGCAGGAAATGAAAGCCAGGGGGGAAAAACCGTAGATGATTTATTTGACTTTAATGACTTTTTCCTGCCCCACCCCCATAGCTGCTAATCGTATAGCTTCAATCACAAGAACTCCTGTCTTACATCCAGCTGTAGAGAGGCAGGTTGGCCCTGTAGCTGGAGTGCTAGCTGGAAGCTAGAGTTTAGTTCCCTGCTCTGACAAGCTCAGGGGCAGAAGGCATGGCTTCTGGGTCAGGGAGTGTGGCTTCTGAGGCAGGCTTGCCCCATCCCACCTCCCAGCAATGAATTAGGAAGACAGAGAACATTGTGCAAGTTCCAGAATCATATTATAGGGATATGCTATGGCTTTGAAAACCGCACTCCAACAGTTTGCGTTACGCTGAACTGTGCGCACTCGGTGCATTCACACCAACCCGGAAGTGCGCGTTGCTTTAAATCGCATGATGCCGCCGCCGCTGCTGCTGTGCGATTTAAACGCACGTCAGAATGCAGCCTTAGCAAACAAAAGAATAAAATAGTGGAAACAGACATAGAAAAAGCAAAAAAAGAAACCCTGCTTTTTCATACAGAGGGAGGTGATCTTATTGATTGTATCCTACCAACAATCTAACAAATTGTTAGTCTGTTTGGGGCTGAATGTAGATGTATCAGTATTTTATACTTTTCAACACAAATATATTCATGTTGGCTTTCTTACAGCTCTGTCAGCATTTTTCATCATGATTATTGCCTCCTATTTTCCAGGGAAAGACAGCTGGGCTGTAAAACCATTAATGTCACATCAAGAAACTGGGCATGTAATGTTTAATCCTTCTAAAAATAATTTTAAATGTATTTTAAGTTGATCTGTACATTTTCAATTACAAAGGGATAATGTAAAACATTTTAAACACACAAATAGTTTGTGATTATTTGTATTTAAATCAAGAATTCTTTTTCTTTTTGTATTGCAGTCTGAACTTTGACAATGCATACTAGTTTGTATTTCAGTTATAGTTACCGAAATGATTTTAACATGTGCCCCTAGTGTGTGCATTTTCAGCAGATACATTTTTAATATAATAAACCAATGTCTTTGCAAGGTTGTAGCTTTTAAAAAAATAGATTTGAAAATGTACTTAACAGTTAGTTATCCTAAAGGAGCCACTTTAAAATAAACTAGGCCATTGTCTCCAAGCCATGATGCACAAAGCAACATGTTGGTCATAGCAGCTCAATAAACAAATGCACAACATTGAGAAGAAGGGAGGGAATAATGTATGCGTGAGAGCGCACATGCCTCAAAACCAGCACAGAAAAGGTTAAAATACACCCAGCACTCCTGAAGCTCTTGGTAAGCTGAGGGTTGGGGGCGCAGGAGCTGGGAGAAGCCCTGAACTTCTGCTGCAGGAAAAAGTGGCAATTTTCCACCATCTTGTCTAGGGCTTCTTATAGCATCAGGCACAACAGACAAACAAACAAACACCCTGTTTATTTTTAGTTTCTACTTTCTTTTTAATTTCTGCTTACTTACAACTTCGGATATAATCTATTTGTAGGGCTTAACTTTCAAAATAAAAATTGTGACTTGTCATAAAAGTCTGAACTTTGAAAGTAGCTTGAGACCATAAAAAGGTTGGGGACTACTGAACTAGATCAACATAGTTTTCAAAATAAGCACAGTACATATATGAACATATAGCATCTAGTTCATTCACTAAATAAATATGAAGGAAATACATAAGTCTCTATGTAATGTTATTTATTAGGATATTAAGAAAAAATATTTTTCTCCCGGCACCTCCTATTAGCTTTTATAGCACACTAGTCTCTCTCTCCAAGGAAGAAATTTTAACAAAAAACATTCCCTATATATCATTCCCCCTATATATCATTATTTCCTAGTTCATCCAATTTCTGGTTAATCTGTTTTAAAATGCAGTAATGTTAGGGAGTTGTTGATTGATCTGATTTCTGTGAAACCTACAGACACATGCTCTGAATCCTGCAGTACTTAAGCAACATTTGAGGCTTAAGAATACAGTTTTACTACAGTGAATTTATTTCTTCACATTTCTTTATCATCATTTTAAAAGCTTATCAAAGGCCAGGTTTTCTCTTCCATGCATGCCGTCTTGAAATGTGTGTACTGGGAAGCCCACAGCTAATATTACGTTGCTGGAAGAAGAATAAAGAATTAATTGTTATAAACTCTTAGAAAATATGTTGCATGTTTAAAGGAAGACTGAGATGTCTTTTCTTATGTAATTCTTGGCATTTAGTTATTGCACTAAACAGAGGATATGTAGATGACCAGCTTCCAAATTTATGAAGAAATGTTTACCTAAAGCACCTGAATAAAGAATTTTCTAATTTTAAAGTCCTTTTCAGACCACCTTTAAAACACATCTTTCTAAAATTATTGTTTTACTTCATGATATATAAAAAATAGCCAAAACAAATAAACAAAAAACCTAAGGTTGTTTTTTTATACAACATGAAGCAACAACAACAACAAAATTCACAGTTCCAATCTCTTTTTCTTTTGCTGGCTACTTTTAAGAGGACATTTTGAATACCAGTGAATGTGAGGAATGGACAACAGAGCAACAAGGAGAAAAGGAATTATAAACATTAAAGAGTGAGGTTAAGCCATTCAACTGCCAAAAGCAACAAAAGAGAAGAGAGAACTTGAAATAAAAGAGGACAAACATTCTTATCTTTCCACATCATTTGACACTGAGCCAGGAATAAGGAAATATTCCTATTTAAAATGCTTGACAGAAGTTGGCAGCAATTGTAGCTCTCCTGTGCTGCTATCTAGCAAAATTAAGGATGACTAATGAGGAAAAGTACATATAAGCTCTTGGGCAGGGAGCGTGTCTATCGTGTTTTTTGTAAAGCGCCAGGTACATCGCTGGCGCCATATAAAGCTTATAATAATAATAATAATATTTTGTGAAACACTTAAAACTACCTCTCACTTACTGGAAAAATGTCCAGACTGAAGGCGAGCTATGGGTGTTTTAAAACTAGCAAGGCAGGGATGGGAGGGGAGGTGGGGGCGGTCCTTGGCCACTGAGTGGCACTGCTGAGGAGCACCCACTCAGATGGAGTGCGTGGGCAGGGATTCCAACAGGCGGCTCACAAGAGGGCTACTGTGGCAGTCGCCTCACACTCCCCCTGCCATGGATCATACCATGCACATGCCATGCACTGTACCCAGTGCAGAATGCGGCGGCCCATCTCCCGACAGGGACAGGTCGTCGCGAGCACATTACACCAGTGCTCTGCACTGGCTGCCCATAGTCTTACAGGCCCGATTCAAGGTGTTGGTTTTGACCTATAAAGCCCTATATGACCTGGACCCAGCTTACCTGTGAGACCACCTCATTCCCTGGGTCCTGGAGCAGCCCCTGCAGTTGACTGTGGCGCCCAACTCAAAGTCCCTCGAGTTTCTCAGGTGGCAACCATGGGGAGGGCGTTCTTGGTGGCCGCACCAAGGCTGTGGAACTCCCTCCTGATGGAGGTCCACCTTGCCCAGACTTCCCCTCTTTCCAAAGGCAGTGTAAGACCTGGCTGTTCCGCTAGGCCTTTGGTGAGGGAGACGGGTGAAGGGAGGGAGGGGATGAGGGGGAAGGATTTTCTTTTTGATTTTGCTTTTTTTAGTATTTTATATATTTTGGATTTATTTATTTTGTATGTTATAATTTATATATGTATTTTATAAATTGATTTTTAATGTTGGAAGCTGTCCTGAGTTGCCATGGGCAGGAGGGTGCAGGGTATAAATAAAATAAAATAAATAAATAAATTAGAAGAAGGTAGTATTAGGTTAAATATTTGGGGAAACTTTCTTTAGAGAAGTTCTACAATGGAAGAAGTTGGCTAGGTAGGGTGTGAGATTTCCTTCTCTGGAGGTTTTGAAGAAAAACTGGATAGGCATCTGTCAAGGACATTTTTGGTACATGGGTATCCTGCTTCAGGGCAAAGCATTGGACTAGATGACTCCAGAAGACCCTTTCAACCCATCAGTTCTAGGATTCTATTATTTGTTAAAGCATTTATATAGCGCCAGCGACGTACCTGGCGCTTTACAAAAAATAAGATAGACACGATCCCTGCCCGAGAGCTTACAATCTACTGTATGTCAGGACTTTCCAAAATCTCCCATGTAGTCTAACTAAACATTCAATTAAATACTGATGTGTGCCAGAATGCTAGATTTACAGGTTGGAAATACTATCCTTCTTTTCCTTTCCCTTCTTCAAATGCAGAAGGGACACAGTAGCCAAAAGAGAGACCAGTTGTTTACTTCAGTAGATGTGTGGCGAGGAAGCAAATGTTTTTTTCTACCATGAAACTTAAATTTCTCTGTGCAGCTACATGCCCAGTTCCAAGACAGTTTTAAAACTAGCAAGGCAGGGATGGGAGGGGAGGCGGTCCTTGGCCACTGAATGACACTGCTGAGGAGCACCCACTCAGATGGAGTGCGTGGCCAGGGATTCTAACAGGCGGCTCACAAGAGGGCTACTGTGGCAGTCGCCTCACACTCCCCCTGCCATAGATCATGGGGAGAGGGAAGTGCGTCGGGAGGGCCTTTGAAATTGAAATGTCCTGGCTGTGTGTGCTGGGGCACCAGGCTCTCCAGCACTCACGGCCAGTTCGTGACTTACAAAAGCCATGTCCCCCACCTACAGTGCCTCTGAGTGGGGGACCTGTCTGCTGGTGTGGGTGGCTGCTTCAGTTTAAATGGGCAGGGGATACGTGGGCACCCCTTGCCCCCGGCATGCGGGGCAAGCCACAATTTTTTGGCTTGCCCCGCATGGCGTGCTCCGGATTTCTCGGCAGTGCGCCATACATGCCATGAATGGGTACTGAGTGGCTCACAAGAACGTGCATCCCCCACACCACCTTCAGGTGGGCAGTTGGATGAGTGGCTCCTGGGTGGCCATGTGTGGCAGCATCTTGATTAAAAACACCCGAAGTGATTCGTTCTAATTAAATTAAAACAATAACTAAACAGCACAAATTAGTAATCCAAGATATTTTACTATGGAGAACTGGTGTGGTACCTGAGAAATGGATAGGAGCAAACATAGTACCTATCTTTAAAAAAGAAAGAAAGAACAACCAGGGAATTATAGACCAGTTAGCCTGACTTCAATATCTGTGGAGATACTGGAGAAATAGATTGTAAGAGGGACCGCGTCTATCTTATTGTTCTGTAAAGTGCCCGGTACACCGCTGGCGCTATAGAAATGCTTATAATAATAATAATAATTAATAATTAATAAATAAATAAAACAGTTGTTACTAGTAAATAATTCCAGACCAATCTAATTTTCTTCTTTGAAAAGGTAACCAGTTTAGAAGATTGGAAGAAAGCAACGGGCATTGTATATCTTGACTTCAGCAAGCAGGGGTGTAGCAAGGTTGAGAAGGGCCTGGGCTCAAGCCTCAGTTATGGGTCCCTCAGTTATGGGCTCCAAAAACCCAAAGTGGGCAGAGTTTAAGGGATGGGGCAGGGCCTGCTGACAGCTTCTAAATATACAAAATCCAATGGCTAGGAGTTATAACTGTGGTCACAGACAAGCATGGCCTCCCAATGCTTCCCACCTCCCCAGACGAGCGTCTACCACCACTCCACAGAAGTGGTTCCACTGCAGGGGCAGCTGGGCGGGCAGTGAGGCAAACACAGAGAGACTGACTGCGTCCACTGCCCTACTGGAGGAGGGGAGTGAGCTAGCCAGTCTGGCAAATCAGGCATCACCTACACAAACGGAAAATTAAACATGTACAACTACAAGTATTTCACATGCAAATTAGTCACTCCGTTACCTGTGAGTTCTTGTCCTTGCCCCTAGGCAACTGAACTTCTGAAAGTCAGGTTCAGTGCTTAACAGTAAAGCAGATATCGTGATACAATATATTTTCTTGGAGGGTCATAGCAGCCAAATAGGTCTTCTGATTATAGGGCAGTGGCAGACTGTCACCCTATAGTTAAGCAAATCTTTCAAGAAAACAGGCCCTATGTGATATGCTTCTGCCAATGCTTAGCATGTATGCTGGGGTAAAGACATGGGGACAGCTTAGTTTAGTTTTTAGTTTAATGTACCTTGTTTCTTCTCACAGAGACTAAACAAATTTGTCATTGAACTTTGCTTGTAACATTGGAGCCCCATGTGGTCTTTCTTGAAATGTCTCCAAATTTGTCAGTGATAAAGGCAGCTAGAGTAGTAAATATATATGCTAATGATGAATTACTTTAGCATGACAGATGCTGAGAACTCGCTACTCACAAATCTTAATACCATTGAAAAATCTGCTCTTTTGAGGATATGAATTTACATCTTTTTAAAAATCCTTGCAAATGAACTTAGAGATGTCAGTGACTGCCAAAGCAACATTTTTGAACCCTTCAGTGGATAACTTCAGACTTTATTTTTCTATCAAGGAATTTGAAATTATCTTTGACTGTCTCAGAAAGAAACAAACTGATAATCTGAAAGGTGGCAGTGGGAAACTGCCTGCAACACAGCATGCCGCTAGCGTGAGTCCTTGGCACCCAGGCCAGTTCCTCTCTCCTGCCTTGACTTGGTGGTGGACGGCAACTGTGCTGGCTTGCTTGGACTCATCACTCGGAGTGGAGGAGCCTCACGGAGCCTAACTCAGGGTGAGAGGCACTGGCAGCAAGAGGAGGCGATGGACCGTGAGGACTCCGAGTCTGGGTTCATCAATGCAGTCAAAAGGTAGGGACTGGTACTAGCAGCTCTCCCCACTCAGCAACATCAGGTTGGGTGAGGGTCCTGAGCCCTTCCCCCTGGGAAGCCCCCCCTCCCCGCCAGCCACTGAGGGCGAGTCTGAGGGAGGACCGGCTCCCAGGGCTGCAGGGGAGATGGGCCTAGCTTGGTACTGCTGCAAGCCAGCCCGGGCAGATCAGGGCAGGGAGGAAGAGGAAAGGATACCCAGGCCAGACTGGTGGCTCTGCTGTGGGGCCTGGGGTGGAGCAAGGGGCTACACTCCCCAAGGGGAATCTCTGCCCAGGCCAGGAGGACACAAATGTGGGGGACACAGCTGTGCGTGTGTGCAAATGCATGTCTGCATTCTACACATGGGGGGTGTGCACCATGGTGCAGGGATGTGTGTAAATGTACATGTATGTGCACATGCATGTCTGTGCGCTTCTACACTCCTGGGCACATGTATGTGTGAGCATGTACACATGTATGTAGATGCATGTGTGTGTTTAAATGTACATTAATTTAAACAAACGTGTCTATGTGTATACATGTAGGGGCGTGTGTGTGTGCTACTGTGCAAGTGTGTGTGTGTCCATTCTACACATGGAGTGTGCATTCGTCCATGCGTAGAATAAATAAAATAATATAAAATGGCAGAGCTAGGGTGATATGCGAGTTTCTTAGGTCATGCTTGCCCATAGATATTGATTGTAGAATTCTAGTAGGGTTCTGCAGTGATGCTGTAAAATAGGGCTGAAAGACAATAAACAAAGCTACTGCCAATAGATATAACAACAAGATACACTATAATTTGTATATACATGTGTAGCCCAGGACTTTGGAACAGCCCATTGAAAGGGAAAACTCCCTGGGCGTGTTCTCAGAAGCCCATTGTGATGGAAAGCAATCTGCTCCATGGGTGTGCCCTCCCTGAGTGTGTGCTATTTGCATGCATGCATGATTTGCAAGAGGTACATGATGGAAGGCCACAGAGGACAATTTGGGGTCCCCCTTGGACAATAGGGAATTAGTTTCACACACTACCAGAGCAATAATGGTCATGAACCAAGCCTTGGGGTGGGTTGGGTTTAGGCCACCATAACCTACCGAGCTGTCGGAAATAGTGCCCTTCAAGGTGCTGGGCCAATGTAAGCAAGCCACTGTTGGTTTGTGTTCTCTGGGAGTGTTGCTTTTCATTGTGAGGTCTCCAGGGATCTCTGGAGTGCTGATATTAGAGAGCACCAGCCCTGTTAGTGTCCAAGGAGTCGCTCTGACCCAGCCCCTAGCTGAAATCACTTTTTGGGTCTCTCGAGGACAGCAGTAGAAAAGTCAGCCAGTGTTGGACAACTGGATCTGGTTAGCCCCTCTGACCCAACCCCTCAGTTGAGTTCACTTACTGGGTCAGGACGTGGGCTCCCATGATCTCCAGAAGATGGCATCAGAGAAAGCAGCCAGTGTAGGATGGCTGGAGGGAGAGCAGCCTGCGTGGGAAGACTGGATATGGTAAGCCCCTCTGACCCAGCCCTTAGCTGAAATCACTTGCTGGGTCAAGAAGTGGGCTCCCATGGTCTCCAGAGGTCAGCTTCAGAGAAACCAGCCGGTGTGGGACAGCTGGAGAGAGCAGCCGGTGTGGAATAACTGGACCTGATAAGCCCCTCTGATCCAGCTCCTTACTGAACTCACTTGCTGGATCAGGAGGCAGGCGCCCAATGACTGAAGACTGCACTAGGGAGCTGCAGCAGTCCATGGGGAACAGCCTCTTTGGGCCAGGTTGAGGCAAAGACTGTGGAGGCGTGGCTGAGGATGCTGGTGATGGAGCGCAGCGGCAGCCTGTGTGGGACAACCAGGCTGCTGTGAACTGAACATCCCCCAAAGAACCGTGAGTAAGGTGAAGGGGTTTGGGAACATAGAACTGTGACTCTTTGCTGTGACACCCGACTCTTGCTCTGAGGATGGGATGTGTGGGAAGCTAGTCAATACCATATGCTCCTTTGTGTTAATACCTTGTTAATTCTTACCTTTTAATAAAGCTTCTTTGTTCATAACCTAGCTGGCATGCTTGCCAAGTGGGGAAAAGTAACAGCCTGCTAGTCTGCCCAGTAAAATTTAGTGTCCCAGACTTCTGGGTGGGGGCTCAAGCCGGTGTGTTTAGTTGTGCTGTCAACCTCTTGAAAAGGTAACCCGACCCTTCTTGTCATTGGCCCAAGGGTTACACATGAATACAACTTGAATAGTTTAAAAAAAGCCAAAATAGCTATATTATACATTCCAAGTTATACACAATAAAGAGAGGGTGGATCAATACAATTATGAAAATGTGTATATTAAAAATCAATAAAATTATACCACCAATTGACCTATTGGTATGATTGGTGCTTTGTGATTGGCTTATAAACTTAATTATTATATTACATGCCTTGGTGGAGACAACAGTAGCCTAGTTTTGTAAATCATGTGGAAGCCTGAGCCTGGAGAAAACTGTTCCTACTGCAGTTCTCATGAGGTATTGATCTTTGGTGCTGTTGGGTATTCGAGCTTTACACATTTTATAACATTTTTCCTGATTTAACTAGGGGTTTTATAATTGGTGATATAATTGGTCTGATTTTTAATTTTATCAATTTTTATATACAAATTTTCATAAATGATCTTCTTGTGGCTAAATCTAACCACCTCTACTCCATTCTTGTCCTCCTTGACCTCTCTGCTGCATTTGATACTGTCAACCACTCACTCTTGCTGGATTCACTTCACTCCCTTGGCTTCCATGGCTCCGTCCTCAACTGGTTCTCCTCCTACCTCTCTGACCACTCCTTCAATGTGTCTCTTGCCAACTCCAGTTGGTGTTCTCCAAGGCTCTGTCCTTGGCCCTCTCCTCTTCTATATCTATACCCTGTCCCTAAGCAAACTCATTGCCTCCCATGGCTTCCAATATCACCTCTACACTGACAACACTCAACTCTAGGAATGGGCGAACGCGGTTCGGAAGTTTGGAGTTCGGACCGAACTCGAATAGTTCGGTCGTCCGAACCGAACGTTCGAACCGAACTCGAAATCGAACGTTTGGTTCGGATGCGTTCGGAATTGAATTTCCATTGGTTTCAATGGAAAACACATTATCGGCTGTAACCTTTTTGTTTTTTAAGCTATGTGGCTGAAATTTGCGGTGCCTCTACCGCCAATAGAATGCATTATGTGCACCAAATTTCAAAACAATTGGATAAAGGAATCCGACTTTAGAAGCAGTTGAATTATTGTATTTTGCAATATTCTACATATACATTCTTAGCTGTAACTTCTTTGCCTCACATCTAATGTAGGTGAAACTTGTTCAGTTTATACCCCNTAGCTATTTGGGCTTTTTTTTTTTTTTTTAAAGTATTGAAGTTGTATATGTGTATAGAGAAATTATAGTGTATCTTGATGGTGTTTTTAGTAAATTATATGTTTGCAGCAGCCTTGTTTGTTGTCTTTTGGCTTTGTGCAGTGCTACTGATTGTTCTTTTGTTTGTGTTAGTAAAAAAGGGCTGAAGCACAAACCTCTCTGGCTAAAGCTTCTTTGTGTGCTTATTGCTTTGTTTCTTTTTGATTATTTATTTATTTAACTTCTGAGTCACCCTTACTGGAGGGCGGGGAGAGGATAATTGTGGGCTAAGCCTGGGCCCTCCCCAGTCTTGCTAGGTCCCTGAAGCAAGACAATTTAATATATACTATTTTTCCCTCTTACTTAATGGAGATGAGGTAGAGAGTTGATTTAAACTAAGACATCAATCACCTCCTAAATTTATGGGAGGGATTTAATTTTCAGTTGGGAGCTACTTAACTCAAATATTTCATGGTCGTTTACAGCCTACGTTTTACTCACTCATCTTCTATCAAGTTTCTGAAAAATTCCTTTATGTTTTGAAATTTCTTTACACTTACACTGCATGTTTGCTTCATTTTCATTTTCACCTATTCTAGGTTCCAGTTTAGATGTTCTAGGCCAGGGGTAAGGAATCTCAAGTATGGGAGTCAAATGTAGCCTGCAGCTACTTTTTATTTACCCCCTTTGCAGTTCCTAGCCTCTGGATCCAGTTCCTAACGGCAAGAACTGAAACATGTGAATTCAGAATAAGGGAGCAGAGATGAAGGAGTCAATGCACACAGGGATAGGGGACCATTCCATGGCCCAGATCCATAAACTGGACCTTCCTCTTCCTGAAGGCACCCTTAAAACACCACCACCTCCAACTTCTATGTGGCAGTTGGAGTTTGTAGTAATTTTCAAAGTGGCCCCTGGGAGGGGAAAGGTTCCCTTACCTCTGCTCTAGGCCACAGCATACCCAACATAGAATCTAATTTATATAGTTTATACATTTTATATTTTATAAATTTTTACCCCACTCCACCTGCCTCTGGCAGCTTGGGGCAGTGAACAACATAAATATAAATATAATAAATACCATAAAAATACAATTACTAAAACAGAATAAAAAGCAAACAATAAAGCAATCAACGGGTGTGTAAAAAACAAAACTCTCTCACCCCCACAAACCATGCCCTACACCTCCCCACCCCCCCAATGCCTGGCGGAAGAGCCACGTTTTGCATTGACACTAGAAGTCAAGGAGATCCAGGCTGAGGTAAATCAGCACCGGGAGTGAATTCCACAGTGTGGCTGCTGAGAATGCCCACCTGTTGGTCGCCACCCATCTACATAACGTGGCACCTTCAGGAAGGTGCCCCCCCGATGACCGCAGGAGCTGTCCAAGGGTTCAGAAAGTGAGGCAGTCCTTCAGATAGCTAGGGCCCAGGCCATATAGGGCTTTATAGGTCAAAATCAGCACCTTGAATCAGGCCCGGAAGACTATAGGCAGCCAGTGCAGAGCCCAGAGCACCAGTGTAATGTGCTCCTGGCGGCCCATCCTAGTAAGCAGACAGGCCGCCAAGTTCTGCACCAGCTTCCAGACCGTCACCATGGGCAGCCCTGCATAGAGCGTATTACAGTAGTCCAGCCTTGAGGTGAAGAATGCATGGAGATCAGAGTCCAAGACATATGGATGGAGCTCTCTTACCAGATGTAACTGGCAGAAGGCACTCCTAGCCACAGTCGACACCTGGTAATCCAGGCACAGCTGCGGATCGAGGAGCACCCCGAGGCTCCATACCTCAGATGCCAATACGAGGTGGAACCCGTAAATGACGGGTGACCCCACTCTCACCCAGATCACTGGCCCTGCCAACGAGTGGGATTCAGCTTCAATTAGCTAGTCCTCATCCAGTCCCCTACCGAAGCCAGACAACAGGGAAGCACCAAGACTGCAGGGACTGGGTCAGATAAAAAAGAGAGGTACAATTGAGTGTTGGCTGCATATGATGACAATGTACCCCCATCTGCGCACAACCTCCCCCAGTGGCTGCATATACACATTGACCAAGAGGGGGAACAGAATAGAACCTTGCAGAACCCCACACGGGAGGCCCCGGGGGGAAGATGAACAATCCCCTAGGACGACCCGCTGAGATCTGTTCACTAGGAAGGAACGGAACCACTGCAATACTGTCCCATCCACCCCAGCAAGGTCCCACAGGCAGGTCACCAACACCTCATGGATCACCATGTCAAAAGAACCAGCAGGTCAGGCAGAACCAGCAGGGTTGAATCTCCCTTGTTCAGCTCCACCCGCAGATTGTCGACCAAGGCCACAAGTACAATCTCAGTGCCATTATCGGGACAGAAGCGTGACTACGAAGGGGCTAGGAAACTGATGCGGTCAAGCTGCACTTGCAACTGATGGGCCACCACCCGCTCAATAACCTTCCCTAAAAAGGGGAGGTTAGAGACATGTCTTTCACCAGCTAAATATAATCTCTATCACATGCTTGGCAATGTCATTAGTGGCTCCTAAAAGGGAGAATAAGATGGTGTTGGGTCCTATGACTTGGAATTTTCCATGAGTACTAAAACCAACAAAAACAAAGAAAGCTCTCATTAGAACAGGAACCAGGGTCTATAACACTAACAAGATGAATAGCTGTAATTCATTCCTCTTCTAGTCCACTGGTGTATCAATGGTGGAAAATGCAACGTTGACACAAATTTGTGTTTCTATCACCATATAGTCTACGCCTACTCAGAATAGGGTTATGTAGATTGCTATTATGAACAAGACAATGAACTTCTGTGATCTTTACCTTACATAAGAAAAAGGTTAAAATGTCAGAGTTCTGTCTACGCTAACATGTACAACATTAACAACACTAGTGCAATTTTTCTGTTTCTGAAAAATTGGTGCATAGTTTTACAGTTATTTTTCTTAGTTTAGCTCTTGACAAATTTTGTTTTAATGTAATACATGGAAACATTCGCTGTTTTAACAGCCTCCTAGCTGTGACTTCAGTAAAGCATGTTCCTATCCTACATTTGCTAACTTGAAGGAGGAGGAGGAGGATGATCTTTGGAACCATTAATAAAGCATGTTTATGATCTCACAGCCCAAAGCATTTCTAAACACATTTTCATTTCTATACTATCATTTTAAAAACACCACAAGAAAGCAATGTAGGATTAAGCTTTGATTTAGAACCTTCCAACTAAGGCTGAAATGGCTACTTAATTTAGTACTTTTGGGTAATATCTGCATTTTTGGGTACTGCATTGGGTACCTGCATTGGGTATCTGATACCTGAATATAAAAAAAATAAGGTTATTTTTACCGATTACCGTTACCGATTTTCTGATTACCGATCAATATGTTGGGTAGGAAAACCAAAAAACTTGGATGGAATTTCTAAAAAGTCAGGACCGGAAGTTGATTTTCTGGAACTGGAAGTTGACTTTCTGGGACCAGAAATTGTTTTTCCAGGATGGAAAACCAATGAATAGGTGTCGGAAATCGGTAAATCATCAGAAAAGTAAAATAAAAACAAAAAACGGTACTGGAAGTCAATATGTCCCTTGCAACAGGACCATCAGATATCTGAATCGGGTTGCAATTGGGTACCGATTGGTATCTGATGTTGTCAAGTCAATTAGAGTAACAGATATTCAACAGGTATCCCCATTTTGCAGGTACTTGCTTTCAGCTCTATTTCTAACCGAAGATAATTTATCTGTTACTTTTTTGTTTGTTTTTCTATTTAAAATTTACCTTTTAGTTGGCATTGCTAGGACAATATGCTATCCCCAATGCAAGGAGTTAGGAATGGAGTTTCATCCTTAACATTTTCTTGCCTTTGGACTTCAGTTATTCATTTTTTAAAACTAGAATCTATTAACAAATAGTAACTGGAAAATTACTAATGAAACTGCCTTTTACAGAGGTCATAAAATTAGAGTGGCAGTTTAAAAAGTATCAGATTAAAAAATAGCCTCTGGACTAGTGCATCAGGAAATTTGTTTTAAGAAGCTCAATATTTATGCTGTAGTAATTGGAAATAAAATGGCTTATAATATTAATGTGTTCATTTAAAGTAATAAAAGACAATCCTATCTGCCATATCATATGTGGACATCAAACAATAAAAAGACAGCAAGAACATTTGACTAAAAGGAAAAGCTGTATCATGGAACCACAAAAAGCATCAAAACCTGTACTGCAAAATGGCAGTTTAAATGATTTGTTTCATAGATCTTATCCAATTACCACAGGTGGAGAATGTGTTTGTCTTCCTGTGATCACATGAGCGTTTAAAGCCACATACTGTTGAATAATTTAGAAAGCAAGGAACACTTAAACTTACATGCATCATAGCCCAGCATCCCTGTAGGGCCTTCATCAAAGGTGTATTTTAAACATCCTGTGGTGTTCTTTGCATTGTACCAAAAATAAGCATTATAGACGGGGGTTGGCACGCAGAAGAATGTCACGGAGCTCAGAATCATATTTAATTTCAAACTGCAACAAGGTTTGAAGTTAGTCAGAGCCAGTATTCCAGTTTGGCTAGCAACCAGTGTTGCCAACCTGTATGACAATTATAGGGGCGTCTGATAATTTCCACCCTTGCTCAATGTGTGATACCATGCATACAATAATGCTAAAACGTATGATAATTCTGAATGTCTGAGGATAATGTGAGGAAATTGCCAACAGGTACAAAAATCCATGTGTGTCTGTGCCACTGTTTTCAGGTGTCCACTCCCACCCACTCCAAAATGGCCCACCTGAAAGCTGGAGACTTATGCTGCTATCTGCGGTCAGGCTATCAAGACCTTTCCTCCTTCCCTGCCAAGAACAATGTTCTGTTTTTAAGAACTCAAGCTTTATTAATGAATATGAGAAACAGAAGGATGCATTCTGTATATAAAAATGTAAAGGCATTTATTTTGTATACTGTATACTGTATATACTACTGTATATTTCTCTCACATGTCCAGCATTCCTCCATATTCCCCACTAAATGTCTTACTTTTTTCAGTGTACAACTTTACATAACATCTATTGTAAGAAATGTTCTTCGAGTGGCTCTGTGATTCTCACTTATGGGATCACGTGACAGTCCTATAGGCATTCCGAATGCAGCTTGTCTCTAAGAGCAGTCCTGAAGGCTTCCATGTAACGAGTTCTGGAAGCCTAATTCTCCTGCCCCTCTTTGTCATATCCTGGAAATCTTGCGAGAGATTCTGGTATAAGGGGAGGGGGAGGAGCCTAGTTGGATAGTTCTTTAACCACCTCAGGCAAAGTAGGAACAGCTTGTGCTCTACATTAAAAAAAAAAAAAAAGTCGATAGCAGTTCTCTATTTTATAGTCTTAATTAGTAGTTTTAATCATAGTTTTAATCATTTATAGTTAGTAGTTAGTGTTCATTAGAGTAGATATTAGATATTTAGTGTTGGTACGTTATACTTCAGTAGTCAATTGGACTCGTTTTTTTCCACCATTATGGCGGCACCATTGAGCAAACGCCCAGGGTTCAAGTGCTGCACATCATGCTCTATAGTCATGCGTATATCTGATCAGCATGACAAATGCTGAATGTGACTGGGAGAAGGACATAACCACAGAGGCTGCAAAGCATGTCAAGCCCTTTCTAAACAAGTGGTCAAAGATAGGGAAAGGAGATAAGGTGCCTTTCCCTATCAAAGATAGGGAAAGGAGAGCCTCATATGCAAAGAGTTTGAACCGGCCGATCAACCAGCCCACTCTTACAACGAGCCCTCAACTTCTAAAAGTAAGTACCCAAGCTGTGCAAAAAAACTGCGCACAAAGTGTGCGTCTGTTCAGGATGACCCACCCATCCAGGCAGAGCCCGCGCCTTTAATTTACAGGGTTTATTAATGGCTTTGATGGAATCAGGACAGTTGGAGCCAACCGATTCTGTGGCGGCTCTGTCTACTTTCCAGATGCCATTGGAGTGCAGTGACGCGCTCCCACTACTTGAAACCTTAACTGACTTCCAAGGAGAGGAGTCTAACTGCACCTCTCCATCAGACACAGCACAGAGAGCCGAACCAGCCAAACAATCCAGCCACCCTAGAAAATGTTCCGAAAAGCCAAGGAGATATACCACCTCTTCAGACTCCTCTAGAAGTCCCTGAAGAGTGTCACTGCTCTCCACAGCACTGAGAAAAACCCAGAACTACACAGATGATACAGTGCCTTTCAGGGTACCAAGACCACCCCAGGGCCGTTCCTGTGATCCAGCTTTTGGGAGGAAAAGCCCTCAGATGTAACTGTTGCTGTAACTCGGCCCTGAACCCGTCCCCTCCTTCCTCCCCCCCCAGTGCCTCTCCCTCTGCTTGGTGTGCCTGAGCCGCGGAGGTTGTGGCTGCGCTGCCTGCCTTGTGCTGCCACCACTGGTGGTGCTTCTCTGTCCTGTGTCACCCATCGGGTGGGTCCCAAGTGCGCCGCACACTAGAGATGCTTCTGCTTCTGCTCAGCTCTGTCTCCGGACGGCTGCAGTGCAACAGGACAGGATTTGCACTACCCCCAACTTGGACCCTATGCCCCCCCCCCAGCTTGGCCCCCCATAACAAATGTCCCGTCTGTCCCTATGATAGCTACGCCCTTGCTCTTATGCTGCGTGTGAGGTTTTGCACACGAAAGGAGACACTTTTCTCCTCCAGTGTGATATTCTGAATTGTGAATACAATCCACAGAGTCAAAGTTCAGAGATTGGAAACACTGCAGTAGTTTATGCTGGTTCTAGGTTATGCCTCCTTGCTCTCCAATGAGATAGCATCAGTGAAGGTTTGTGTTTCCTTCTTGTTCCTCCAGTTTTTGTTTCCCCCCTTCCTCCCCCTCCCCAAATTTGTTTTTAAGCAGGAGTGAGTCAAATCTAGTTCAACCCCCTAATAGAGGGTCAGGACCCCACCTGACGTCCCACCATCTGCAGATGGTGTCAGGATCCTGCCCAATTCCTCATATACTTTACATGTCATTATTGCTGTCCTGGGTCACTAGATTATATTTAAGTATAAAAATGGGGTCAGTCAGGCCAAATGTTTGCAAACCACTGACTTCTATTTTTCAAGTAGCAAGCAATCAAGAAGGGAAGTTTCTATATATGTATTTAGTAGGGTAGTGACCATGACCATGCAGTCAACAGCTATCCCTATAGTCCTGGTTACACTTAAGAGTCCTGGATAATATTTCTAGACCAGAAAATAGACTGATTCTCAAAGTGCTCTGCTAGGCCAAACCTCAAAGAAGAGAATGGGGCTTGTGTTGGTGAAGCCCCTTGAGGACTGGATCCTGAGTCTGTACAGACTAATCCTCTCTTTCAAGTCTGTGGCAAGAACCCCATTGCTTCCAGTCCGAGCAAACTTAGTGTATCAGTACAGAAATCATAAAGGTTCCATCAATTGTGTATTCAACAGAAAAGAGTGGAAGGGGGAAGTATTTCAATATAAAACATTCAGGCCTTTTCAAAATAGAAAACAGTTAACTTGAAAATCATTAATTACTTTCAGGAACTAGCAGCATTAAAATATCCCTATTGTCTGGTGTTCCTTAACCATGGGCTAATAATCCTACAACTGCTTAATACTTTGAGGAATGCAACAAGTTTTAACATACTTAATACTTTAATATGTTGTCATGGCTTATACTTGTTTTGGAAAGAAACAGAAAAATATATTCATTTAAAACAAACTAGCATGACAGTTACGGTTCATTACCCTCTGATAAACAAGTCTTTGCACAAACATAAAAGAGGGCATAGTTTAGAGTTATGAGAGTTTTTCTGATAAGTGAAAGTAACACAAAAACACTAAGGAGCTGGAAATCTTTAGCTATCAGAATTATCAACCCCCTAGGGGTGTGCATGTCATTTTTGTTATTGCAATAATGAAAATGACGAATAATAACAAAAATAGAAATGGAAACGACTTTTTGTTTTTCAAATAAAGGGGAGGAAAAGAAAAACGTATTTCCAGCTAAATCTTTTTTGATTCCTATTCAATTCTGATGAAACTTGGGTAGATTGTACCCCCAATGGAGGGCACTATGTGTACCAATGTTTGAAGAGATTAGATAACGGAAACCGATTTTAGAAGCAATTGAATGTTGGGATTTTAAGAAAAGCTCCATACATATTCATGGCTACAAATTCTTTATCTTCCATCCAATTTGCATGAAACCTGTGATTATTATGTTCCTCCACAAGCTTAACACGCCTGCCAATTAATTTACAGAAAGATTGGATAAAGGGTCCTGATGGTATAAGACATTAACTTGAAAATACATTTCCAGCTGTAACGTTTTATATTCCATCCTGTTTACAAGACATTTGGCAGGAATGTATCACATATGTTCCCTGTCATCTCTGCTAAACTACAGGACAACTTGATAAAGGGACCCAATTTTATAACCAATTGAAGTTCCCCTTGAAGGCCATTACTCAGATAAATAGCAGCACAGGCCGTGCCAGTCAGAGGCAGGCACCTGGCATAGCAGGGGAAGGGAGGCTGTAGGAGGGAGGACGTGGAGCAACCCAAAAGACTGACAGACACATTCACTGGCCAATTACTGCATGCTTTCAGCTTGGCTTCGAGGCGGGCATAGAAGGGACATAACTGGGACTTTGGGGATAGCATCCCAGCAATCAGGAGACATAGTTTACACATCCAGGCTGGCCAATTATCATCACAATCACATCCTGCAGCACTGTGACAGAGGGCATAAGAGAATCTCTATTGGCTCTTTCCTAAACAGATGCTTAGGAAAGAGCATCCAGTAACAAGTGGGGGAAGAGATGTTGGGATGGTCACAGCACAGAATGAGGATATTTAGTTGACATTTCTGCTGGCCAACTGGCATCACAAACCGATCTTATACCACAGTGACATGTAAGAGAATTCCTGGCATAGGCTCCTTCTCTACATCTGCTGTGCAGGCATATAAAACTGGGACCCTTTATCACATCTTTCTGATATTTAGCAGAGATAATCATGACAGTGATATACAGCCCTGCACAATTTCATGTACACGGGTTGGACTACAAAGATGTTACAGTCAGACATACATTTATAGGTTAATCGCTTATACCACCGGAACCCTTTATCCAATCCTTCTGAAAGTTGGCAGAGATAGTAAATACGGGAAGGGGTATAAACTTGCCAAGTTTCATCTACATTAAATGTGAGGCAAAGAAGTTACAGCTAAGAATGTATATGAAGATTTTTTTTCAAAATAATATAATTCAGCTGATTATAAAATTGGATTCCTTTATCCAATCCTTTTGGAATTTGGTACACATAATGCCTTCTATTGGAGGTACAATCCCTCCAGGCTTAAGCCAAATATAATGAAAGATAAAAGGTTTCAGCTAAAAATGTGTTTTCCATTTAAACCAATGGAAAACAAAAACAAAAGCAAAAACAAAAACAAGATACTTATGATACCCAGCATTTTGCTAGGTGGAGGCATCTGTGTAAACACCACGGGTGGTGGGTGTAGGTGCGTGCATGCTCCCACACAACACCCATCTCCACCCACCACCCACCCACAGAGCAATCGGCAGTGGAGTCCATTGCTCCGTGGGTGGAGATGGGTGTTGAACGGGAGCATGCACGCACCTACACCCACCACCCGTGGTGTTTACACAGACGCCTCCACCCAGCAAAACTGAGTGGAGGCATCTTGTGTGAAAAGGGCCCATGTTGCAGGGCTGCAGTGTTGCCCTGTATGGTCTATAATAAAATGTAACACCCATTTTATTGGTGTTAGAGTGTCTGTGTAAAAAGGGCCTAAGAGCATGTACATTAGTGTAGAAATTGTCCTCAGTAATCTTTACTTCCTGAACCTCCTCAGGCAAGAAAAATTGTTCACATACTCATCGTTCACATACTCATCAGCTTTCCATTGACACAATTTGGTTTTGTTTCATGTCTTTCATATGTAATATTAAATAACACACACTCTAAAGATGGTAAACTGGGCTGCAATCTTAGCTGTATTTGTTTTGCTGACAAAGTGCGAGAATTCTTAAGCAGTGACAGCTCTTGGACTGGCAGCCATTAATTTGAACTGGTTACATAGAGATGAATTTCACCGCGCTGAAACTGCCAGACAGGAGTCTGATACGGAATTCTGTAGCTGACCATGACCAGGAAAGGCAAGGTCACAGACAGTATACTAGTTTCTGACACTGGAGAAAAACAATATATTGCAAGAAACGCTGCTCCTAGGATGCCTTGCCTAACCCCAGGAAGTAAAGCACCCAGCTATTTTTCACTTGATAGGCCTCATTCTTTCCTCATGTCACTTCCTCATCTCCCCACCCCACTACCAAAACATCTTTAAATGGCTTCCCTCATTACTTCTTCCTACAGGGGATGAGACATGGAGAAGACATACAACTTTATTCCACACTCCGTAAAGAAAAATGTGGGGCAGTCGTATTTGGAAGAGCCAATTAATAAGACTGGAAAGAGGAAGTCATTCCCCAGGTTAGGGAGAAGAGTGCAGTTGCAAAGCAGAAGTAGCAGTTGTACTAGGAAAGGAGAGCTTGCCAAAGGAGCCTTTTCTTCCCTCCTCAACTTTGGGTGCTAAACAAGTTTAACAAGATGAGTGTTCACCTGGCCATTTATTTTCCCTCGCACTGGACACGCAGCTCCCACTCACGGTGGAGTCTTGGAGAATGTGGAGCCCACTGTACAGGCAAATAGGGGCCAATGTGTGTCCACGTGTCTGCATACCGTCAATTAGGTTGCATGCAGATTCCATATGCATACAGGTCCACCGGCACCAGAGAGTCGTAGGCAAAAAGCCTAGAGCGTACTGAGTGGCCACTTCCTGCTCTACTCTTGCTCTCATGTACGTGTGTCTGCCTTAAAAGGCAGGCCAACGCATGCCAAATTCAAGCATGTTGTTCCAGCTCATCTGAGTTTGCAACATGTGCCCAACACTTCCTTTTCAGAACCCATTGCCTTCTCTGGGACCCAGCAGCACTGGATGTGAACAGTATGTGCAGGAATTGGGTGGGATGGCACCATGGTGGGCTTGTGGGAAGGGAGGGAGGGAGAGCACCAAGGCGGATGGTAGGGGAGGGAAAGGCACCATGGTGAGACAGTGGGCTGATGGGGGAGGGAAAGGCACCACGGTGGTCTGGCAGCGGAGGGAGAGGCACCATGGCAGAATGGTGGACTGAGGGGGGTGGGAGAGGCACCATGGGTGGGACGGCAGGCTTGGTTTGTGTATTTGGGCAAGAAGGGTGGGCAGTAGCTGAAACACAAGAGCGGGAAGGTGGGAGTGAGGTGGTTTTTATGCTAAAATGGGCTAAAATAGACCATAAAATGGAAAGTGTCTTGTAGCCTTAACGATGAAGTATAAATTGCTATTCTCTTCTGTTTACAGGAAGAAGTTTATTCTAAAGCTGCACGGTAGACAAAAGTATTGGTAAAGGGAAAAAAGCTACAATCATCTATGAGTATTTCAGGAAACCTGTAGGATTGCCTACACTCACATCTAAAGAAAACTTAGTGGTAAATTCAAAGAATAATTCTTCTGGTGTAGAAAAAATTACTATTCATCGCCCACATGAGTTTCCACAGCAAGCAACAACCCCCAGCCAAAGCACCTGAGCCCTCTCTATGCTGCACTCATGCAGGTTAACCGGCCTTGACTAGTCATGCCTCAACCCCCCCCCAATCATGCGAACACGCTGCCACCAAACACTTCTCTGCAACCTCCACTGGCGTATCTGCCGGTTAAGCTAAAGTTTATATTGTTAAATAAAGTTACTTTTTCACACTCCATTGTTCCATGCTTATTCTGGGAAAGGTGGGAGGTTTGGGGGAGTGGGAGCAGTGAAGACCGGTGGTATGACACAATGATAAGCTGCTTTGGGGGCTAGGGGTTGGAAGGGAAAACAGCCATGCCATCTCTGGTACTGCACTTGTACATGAGGGTGAGGGGAGCACATGTGGGGCAGTGGAGAATTACAGTATAGCATAGCGATAAACTGCTTCGGGGTTGGTGGTTGGAAGCACTGCCCTTGAGGACTTGGGGGCGGGGCATATAGTAGCTGGCAGCATGCCTGTGCCTCTGTGCTTCCTATTGCCATTCCCAGACCTGGATAGCTGCAAATGCCAATAGGAAAATGAAGAACTTCAGGACTGGAGCTGGCTCACCTGTGACTGTCAATAGGGAACACGCAAGGAAAAGGTGGGAAATAGTACCTGGGGAGGGGGCGTGGTACTGGATAGGATAGAGGGGGGTAAACACTGACACACTGGAAACATTTTAAAAAGGCTTTATTGAACATTTTCTTAAAACACATTTTTAAACGGCTTTTACTACATTTTTTGAAAGGATCATTAGTGTCAGTAATTTGTGCTAGCATTCTGGTTGATGTGCCGGCACAAGGAGTTCCTGACCTCTCCGGCTATGCACTGCTCTGTTCTGTTCAGCTGGTCCCAGAATAGGGGTACTGGCTCACCAGAGCTAACTGAGGAGAGGGGATCCCCCAATGCAGCCTCACCGGTTTCACAGATGTTGCAGAGAACATAGGCAGAGATGGTTAGCAGGGGAGCAGTCTCCAGAATAGAAAAGTGGGAGCCCCAGACGAGATGAGAGAGTGGGATGCAATTGAGTCAGCAACTTTTCTGGATGTTTGTGCACTGCCCAAAGTAAGGAAGTCACTAATAGAGGCTGGACCTTCCCAGTCATTCTTCCTCGTCACTGCCCTGATGACAGTGAGAGATAACAGCAGGGTCACTGGGAATACCTCGTTTGGATGGTGGAGCCGAATCTCTTCAGGGAAACAAGTAACTTGGGGTACAGGGAATGTGAATTAACTGATGGAGAGCTGCTTACGCTATATGAGGTCTGGACAAGCAGGGAGGTTTTCCATCTCAACTGTATGGTGATGCAGAAGATGCTGGAACGGGGGTACAAGAGGCATATGTTTTACTGAGGGGTTTATGCGAACTGGGATTTCCATTTCCCGTGGTGGGAAAGACCTCAATAAAACTGGGAGCTGCTATCTGCCCGTACATCACTATGAACCATGGATGCAAGAAACCAGGCTGAGACCGATTGCTCATGCAAAAACGGATTGCTTTCGCTTTCATTTGTCACCAGAGGCACTCAAAGTATACTACTTGCTCAATAAACTCAGCATTATGTGCATAGCAAAATGTTATTTCCAGCCACCAAGTGCTGGCAGGTGCAAACCTAAGTAAGAATGGGTGATTTCAGACGTTACGAGATCACGCTGAACCACACTGAACCACGCTCAACCCCCCCGCGGGGCCAAAGGGCCCGGAACGTCTGAACGGCGTGCGCCAGATGTTCATCACGCTCAATACCCACATGGGGTCAGTTTGAACCACGCTTCCCGGGCTAGCCGGGGGAAGGTCTCGGGAAGCGTGGTCAAACCAACCCCCACAGGGAACCAAGCAAAAGTAACGTCTGGACGCCAATCCCCCAGCGGAACCAAAAAAATGGAGCCCCGGCCGGGGACGAGGCACGCAGCGTCGCTGCCAGGCAACCAGCACCAACACAAACACCGGAGGGAGATTTAAAGCGAGAGCAGCAGCAAGCAAGCGTGGCGGGATGGAGCGAGGAGGGAAGCGGAAGAGACCGGAGGCACGAACAGCGACAGCGGCGGCACAGGAGGCGGAGGACGTGCAGCCAGGCCCAGCGATGCAGGCGGAGGGGGCACAGGTGCAGGAAGGGGGCACACGGGAGCACCCGACCAGGGAGGCGCCCCGGGAACACCAACCACAGCTGCAGCCGGGTCGCGCCGCCCCGGGGACAGCGGCCGGAACAGGCCCACAGGAGGCACCCAGGAAACGGGTAAGGGCACCCACTGGGAGGGGAACAGGGGGCACAGGGGAACCCCCTGTGGAGGGGGCCGGGGGGACCCCGGGCGGAAGGCAGGGGGGCAGGGGGACCCCGGGCGGAGGGCAGGGGGGCAGGGGGCCCCCGAGAGGGCCCACACCCTCACCCAGCAACCAACCACCCCCCTTCCCCCCCCCAGACACGAAAGTCGGCCCGGGCGGACGAGCCCCAGGAGGAGCCCGGCCCCCGGCCCCCGGAGGCGCACCCCCAGGAGGAGGTGGAGGAGGAGCAGAGGCAGGTGCAGCAGGAGCTGCACCGGGAGGAGGAACAGCAGGGGCCCAGCCGGAGGAAGGCCTATCACAGAGGGGGACAGTGGGGCCTCCAGGAGACCCGGGACTTCATACGGATCTGGGGGACCCTCGAGTACCAGGTGGAGCTCGCAATAAACCAGCGAAACGAGCATGTCTACCGGGACATCGTGCGCGACATGGAGGCGGCGGGGCACGAGCGCACTGTCAACCAGTGTCGCTCGAAGGCCAAGGAGCTCAAGAGGGGGTACAAGGCCCTCAAGGACAATAACAGCCGCTCCGGCCACGGGGCCCGCACCGCCCCCTACTACGATGCCCTGGACCGCATCCTTCACATGAAGGGCTCCATAGTTGCCCCACGCCTGGTGGGCAGCGCTGTGGTCCAGGGCAGGGAGCGGGCCGAGGTACCCCCTCCCCTCGCCGCCCGCCCGGTAGACACGAGCTCAGGGGACCCCCACCCCCAGGAGGACCACCCGGGACCCGCAGAAGCCCCAAGGCCCCCCCCCAGCAGCAGCCCGGAGACATCCCAACGCCGGGCCGGCCAGGCGGAGTCGGAGGTCGGCACCTTCACCACCCTCAGCCAGTGGTCCCAGGGGGAGCACTCCCAGGGTGAGGCGCCGGCCTCCGAAGGCTCGGAGACGGACATAGAGGGTAAGCGGGCCCCCAGGGCAAGGGGGGGCACGACCAGGGGGCCGGTGGCAGGGGCGGGGGTGGGGGCCCTGCTGCAGGGGCCACAACCAGCCCCCTTCACCCGCTCCCCCCTCTCCCGCCCGCAGGACATGGGGAGCCCCAGGACCGGGCCAGCGAGACGGTGCAGGCCCCCGCGGAGGGCACAGGAGAGCAGGTGCCGGACCCAGGTAAGGCGGGAGGGCTGGGATTGCGGGAGGGCCCCCCGGGCGCCAGCCCAGGGGGGCCTCTGGCCTCAGTGGGGGAGGGGGGGCAGGGGGCCCCGGGACCCGACCCCGCTAGGGGACAGGGCCCTGCACTGACCCACCCGCCCATTTCCACAGGGCAGCCCCCGCGCGCGGCGCCTCCGCCGGCCGCGGCCCCAGCCCAGCGGATGCGGGAGTACCGGGCGCGGGTCCGCAGGCGCAGGGAGGAGCAAGCGGAGGACATCGTCCGCAGGGCGGAGGAACAGGGGGAGCGCATGATCGCCTCCGTGGACCGCATGGAGGCGGCCATAGAGCGGTCCATGGAGAAGGCCCTGGAGACAGACCGCCGGCTGGAGGCGGAGGTGCGCCTGGAGCGGAGGCGGGAGCGCCGGGAGCACCAGCGGCAGCAGGGGCTGCTCAGGGGCCTCCGGCAGGACATACAGGGCATGGTGCGGGAGCACAGCGCAAAGATGGACAGGTCCCACGACATTGGGACCTCCCTGCTCCTGCATGCGGGCACCATGTGTGCCTACGTGATGGCCGGCGCACCTCCGGGCGCCCTGCCCGCCCAGGTCCCCATGCCGGGCCCCTCGGCGCCCCCGGGCCCAGCCCTGCCGCCCCTGGCGCCCCCCCGGCCCCAGGGCCCTCGCATGCGCCTCCCAGTGCCCCCGGGCCTCCGGAGGGTCCAGCCCCCCCGGGGCGCGACCGGGGCACCGGGCACAGCTGCCCATCCGCCGCCCGGCCCCCTGCCGGGGCCGGGACCGGCCCAGGACACGGCAGGGGACACGGACAGTGGGGGGGAGGGGAGCTCCCAGAGCTCGGTGGGCCCAAGCGGCCGCACGAGGGGTCGGCCCAGGAAACGCGGGGGGATGGTGGGAAGGGGGGGGAGGGGGAGGGCCACATGAGGGCGGGTGGTGGACGGGGTCACGGGGACGGGGGTGGGGAGGGGGCACAGGGTGATTGTGTGCACTGTGTGGGCAATAAAGTGTTGTAAAGAGACAGTTGTCCCCGGCCCGTTTGTGGGGGGGACAGGGCTGTGGGACCGCGTGTACAGGGGCATGGGCACGGAACGGGGGGTGGGGCCCCCAGGGGCGGGAAGGCCCTCACAGCGGGCCCCCCCGGGCGATGTGGGTTGCAAGGGCGTTCCGGATCCTTTTGGCATACCGGTACTCCCGGGGGTTCCCTGCGTTCACGTACAGGGGAACAGGACCGGGGGGCCGGTGGGGCTCGGGGTACTCCAGGGCCGCCCCCTCGGTCTCGCACACATTGTGCAGAACGCAGCAGGCACCGATCACCAGGGCGGAGGTGGGGACGGTGAAGTCCAGGCGGCCAGCTAGACTCCTCCAGCGCTGCTTCAGGGCCCCGAAGGCACGCTCCACCACGGTCCGGCTCGCACACAGGCGGGTATTGTATACCTGCTCCGCAGGGGTGCTCGGGACAGGGTAGACCTTCATCAGCCAGCGGGTCAGGGGGTAGGCGGGGTCCCCCAGGATGCAGGGGGGCATGGGAACACCCTCGATCCACCTCATGCCCATGTCCGCGAAGTCCCCCCGGTACATGCGGGCATAGAAGGGGGAGATGGTCATGATCCTGGCGTCGTGACTCCGGCCGGAGTTGCCCGTGTAGATGTCTATGAAGCGGGCCCGGTGGTCCACCACCCCCTGCAGGTGCAGGGAGTAGTATCCGTGCCGGTTCACATACTCCAGGGCCTCCCCCGCGGCCGGGCGCAGGATCTCGATGTGTGTGCCGTCCACGGCTCCGATGCAGTTCGGGAAGCCCCCGGCCGCGAAGCCAGCCATCACAGCGCCCTGGTCCAGGAGCTGGATGGTCCTGTCGAGGAGCACGCCCTCCACAGCCTCGCACACATCCCGCACGATGCAGGCGACCGTGCTGAGCCCCACCCCGAAGTGCTGGGACACGGAGCGGCAGGAGTCGGGCGTTGCGAGGGCCCAGACCCCTATGGCCACCCGCTGGACCATGGGGATGGGCTCCCGCATGGAGGTGTGCTGCCGCTCCAGCCAGGGCGTGAGGAGCTCCGCTAGGCGCAGCAGGGTGGCCTTGCCCATCCGGAAGTGGGACCCCCACTCGGCCTCCCCCCAGTGGGCCTGGGCCCGCTCCCACCAGGCCTGGGGCCGCTCCGTGACCCATAGGCTCCGCGCTATGGGCATAGCCAGCAGCGCTGCCCGGCGGAGGGTCTGCGTTGCCCAGCGGAACCGCCTCGCGGCCCCTCGGAGCGCAGCGGGCCGGGTGAGGCTCCGGCAGGCGGCCAGCCACGCCCCCCAGGCCCGGCGCCGAGCCCTGAGCCGGCCACGGACTCTCCTGCGGGCCTGCTGGCCCCGGAGGCGCACGCCAGCCCGCAGGGCCAGGACATAGCGCAGGCGGACGGCCAGGTGCACCCTCTCGGTCAGGAGGCACAGCTGCTCAGTGTGGTCACGGTGCCACTCAGCCGCGAGCGCGAGGAACATCCAGTTCCCACCTGCCCTATCGCGCTCCATGGTGCTGGGGCCCCGGTGGGGGCTGGGAGCGCTTATGGCGGCCCGGTGCTGGTGGCTCCGCCCGGGGGTCGGCCTCGCGGGCCTGCGCGCGCCCTGTGCCGGTGCGTTCCGGCTGCTCCCGCCCCCAGCACCCCGGGCCCCCTCCCCTCGCTGTTTGTAGCGGGATGGCCTTGAAGGTGCGATTAGGCAGACAGAGAGCTCGCTGTTGTTCTCTGCAGCTGTGCCGGGCCCGCACCCCACGCCTCGCTCTGTTGTGCTACAATGTTGCGGTGCGGGCCCGTGTTCCCTGTCCCGGGGGCCGGGCCGAGCCTCTCCCGGCCCTGGGCAGTCTGTGTGCCCTCCGGGCTCCGTGTCCCATTCCCTGTTGTGCTGGACCATGGCTGGCTGCCCATCCATGGGGCTCCCGCTGTCCGGCCCCCAAGGGGCCCCCCATATCTGGGCCTTCCGCGAGACCATGTCTCTGTGCGACCTGTGGCACACCCCTGCCGTGCAGCTGCTCCTGGCCGGGCCGGGGAGCCGTGCAGGTGCCTACGAGAGCCTGAGCTCCGGGCTCCGTTACTTTGGCCATGTGGTGAGCGCCCGTGATTGCCGGCTGCATGCGGAGGCCCTGGGGCTGGCTCGTTTCCCCGAGGGGCGCATCCCGGAGGTGCTGTGCGCCCATGTGCCCTGGAGCGCCTCGGAGACCGTGTCAGCGCTGGTGGTGTGTGGTCTGGGCGCCTACTCGGAGTGCCTGGCCGAGGGTGGCCCTGCCTTGGCCGTGAGCTACTTCTCCTGTGTTCACGGGGCCCGTGGGTACCAGCGCACCCGTGGGGCGGCGTTCCAGCGGCTTCTGGAGCTGGGGCATCTTCCGTGGCCCCCTTCTGCTGCCTGCTGTGTGCCGGAGCCCTCCGCGGTGGAGATGTCATCCCTGTTGGCGGTGTGGGCGCGTGTGGATGTGCAGCTGGCCCTCACCATGCCCGATCCCTTCGAGGCCTACTACCTGATCGCCCACTACATGTCCTTGCAGGGGTACCGCCGGGGCATGCTGCACTGGCCCCACCTGGTCCACCGGGCGGGCCACCCGGGCCCTCGGGCCAGCGGGGCCCCCGGCAGCGGCCCGTGAGCCCCGCGTCGCTGGCCTGCCCCCCCCGGCGTGGTGCCCCCGTGTGGGCTCCCGCCCCGGCCCGGGGGGGGGGCCTGGTCCCCGCTGGCCGCTCCCGACCTGCGGACCCCACCTCGGTGAGCTCCCGCCCGCCTCGCTGCTTGCTGCTGCCCCTGGCCGTGGTCCTGGGCCCCCTCCATCCCCGTGACTCCGTGGGTGCTGCCTGAGCGTCGCTGGTGCTGCGGAGGAGCACCGCTGGACCCGGCTGCCCTGCCTGTGCCAGCCTTTGACTGTGGGGCCCCCTTCCTCCTCCTCCTGGCGCCCCTCCGCCGGCCTCGCTGTGCTTTGGGGGCCCCCAACGTGCCTTGCTCCGGGGGTCCGCCCCCCCCCTCCGAGACTGCCTCTGTTCCTGTGGGGGCACCTCCTTGGACTGGACTGGACTGGGGTGGTGTGGGGGTTGCTGCTGTCCGTGCCTTGCCCCGTGGTGGTGCCCCCCCCCTCCCTGCCGGTGTTCCGGGTGGGGCGTTCCGGGCGCCCCTTCCCCCCTTCCCGGCCTTTCCCTGGTGTGAGTGTGTGTGCCCGGGCGTGTGGCCGTGCATTGTGCCCTGCTGCGGGACCGCTGTGTGAGCCGGCTGTCAGCCTGTTCTCGCTCTTCCCCCCTCCCTTCCCGTTTCCCTTGTGTGGGCGTTCCCTTGAGTGCCTTGTGGCTTCGTTTGCCCTCAGTCGGCCATGTCTGTGTCCCGCCCCTGCCCGGTGCCTTGTGGGGGTTTAGCGCCCGCCGGGGGTTCGGCTGCACGTCTGTTGTGCTGCCACGGGCCGTGATGGTGCGGCCCGGTTCCGGGCCGTGGTGCCGTTCCCGGCACGTCTGTTTGGGTCGTTTTCCAACCCCCGGCCGTGGTTGCGCTGTTCGCCCCCCCTGGTGGCTCGCTGTGGTGAACCGGCCGCCCGTAACGTCTGAAATCACCCAATGTCTGTGGGTGGGTGGGGATAGCAGGGACTGGAATACCTCCTGGAGTGATATCCTGGCAGAAAGAAACAGCTGCAGCAGCTTCTTTTTTCCATGGTTCAGCATTGCTGAGAGTTATGACAGGGGGCAGGATACCGGAAAGGAGGGGTGGGCAGAGCGTGGCAGTGAAGAATGCCTGGCCACATATTAGGTTTGTCCCACTAAACCTGTAGCGGGGTGGGGACATCCAAACACAAGAAAAACACAGAGGGGGCTGCCTGTTTATTAAGCTAAACATGAGTGGGGCTGCATGGACTGAAATTGGACTCTAGCGGGCTGTCTTGTTTACACCCTCTGTCTTGCCTATCGCTTGAAAGCCTGCATACCCTCACCAACAGAAGTTGGTCCATTAGAAGATGTCATCTGAACTACTTTGGGTATTTTCAGGTGTGACGGGAACGCTGCTAACCACACCGGATTCGGTGTGGTGGCAGCGATTCCATGCACGTTTATTTGCTCCTGGCCAGATGTTCACCACAGCGAACACCCAGCCGGGATCAAATTGACCATGGTTCTGGAGGTGAGGCCGGCCTCACCTCCAGAACCGTGGTTAGTTTGGCCACGATCCAGGATGGGGCTGAGAATGGCTGCGGGTAATGACTGTTACCCAGCCTCGTCCCGGGATCAGGGGCAGCGGCCTAATTGGCCGCTGCACCTGCCCATCTCCCTGAGGGTGGGCAGCCATGGATGCGCGGGGGGGGGGCAGGGCTGAGCAACCGCAACAGCCCGCCCCCCTCCTGATTCCCCACTGCGATCAGGCCGGCACGTCTAAAGGACGGTTGGCCTGATCACGGACCGGGATCAGGAACGGATCCCGCTCCAGGTTTCAGCATGTTGAGCCTGGAGGCCCGGCATGTCTGAAATTATCCTCAGTCTCCTCGTCTCCAGCTACTTGCCTTTAGCAGCTGCTAGGCAGAGGTGAATCAGAAGCTTTTGTACACATCACCAATTTGTACTCAGGTTTTTGTAATTGCAGTCAGGGTAAATGGTACTTGCTTGGAAGCGTGAAGGGATGAACAAGCAGCAATGCCAGTCAGATGGACTGCATGAACACAAGGTGGATAACTGCAACATAAGATAGGAAAATTTTGTACCACTGTATTTGACCTTAGGTGACACCCATCAGGGACAAAGCTCATTATTGGGCAACCTGTCTTACTGATTAGGAGGGAATACCACGACAGACAGGGCAGGTACTTGCAGAAAGAGGCTTGAGTGCATAGAGCATGGAGTTTGGGGTGGATACAAATCATTGCACTTGATAAATGAATGCCACATGGGTGTATAGGAGACTAATTTGAGTGGCAGCATGAAACAAAATGGAGACTAAATCTAGGCTGGTCTATAGCACTAGAGACATTGTATATTGGACAATGAAATGCAGAGCAGACTTCCGGAAAACCCTAGCAAGAATCGACCACACTGAGGCAACTAGGCCAGACAGGAAGCTCACAACAGTATTGGTAAATGTGCTCACTCAGTGTGAATGTGAACAGAGAAAAGGCTACAGAGCCAACTTATTCTCCTCCTATCCAGAACATTGCTATTTTAAAGCCAGCATTTATTATATAAATTTGAAAGCGTATTTCTCATGCAAGGGACAAAAAAAGACTTGCAATGCCCTAATATTTCTAGGACAGCTTATGCTTTTACATCTGGTCACCTCACTTAACAGGCCCCCACCCCAAGATATTTCTTTGGGCACTTCCTCTTCGAGGAGTTAGTTAAATGGGTCAAGGAACACAAACCCCACTGTGCAATGGAGGTGATCAAATCAGAGAGACTGGCTATAAATGAAACACCCAGTCCAAATAATTCACTTGAAAGTGCTCAAAGGTGCAGGACCAGCATCTCTTAAGAGAATGAGGCCAGAGACAGTTCTGCTCTGCAGAAACACTACAACTTTTCATTGCAAGAGTAAAGATCCCCTGGACAGAACAAAGGGCATAATCCTCATTCATCCAGTGCATAAGGGGGTTACACCCATGGAAGTTGCACACTGAGGTGCTGTGCTACATTTGAGCGAGTGCCATAGTGAAAGTCATCATTTCCCATCGCTCATTCTCACTTGGGCAGGTAGTGTCACACCCCCTACCCCCAGAGCCCAGCACAGCCCCTTTGCGTGGTCAACACTTGTGGTCTCTCTCCACCTGTAAATACACTCTCATGGTGCACTTTGGCCATGTGCCTTTGGCAATATAACACTGACCCAATGGCTTGAAGTCTCTTACAGAGGCTGGGGCATCTCCTTCCTTGGTGGTCGACTAAACAACTGCCAGGAATGGTGTATGTATATGCAGTTCTGCCTCAGTGCAGAGGGTTCAACAAGCTGGCCCTGCTACCATATACATTTTAAAATATATATTTTTTTTAAATCCACACTGTCTTTGGTGAAGGAGATGACTGTGGGGAGAAAGAGCCTGAATTGCACAAGGCAGATTATACCAGTCATGATGACTCATGCTGCTACTGCACTGTTGGACAGTATTCCCCAGGCCTGTGGGACTCCAAGGCCAAGATTCACAAACCACTTACTCTGGGATAGATCCATTGAAGCCCTACAGGCTACTCCAGAATAAGTGGTTTGTGGATTGCAGCCTACGGCTTTTACTGATTACAGCAAAGTGTTCAAAATAGAAAAGGGAAAATCAAAATGTTACAGAGGGAGCTGCCAGGTAGATTGGAACCACGGGTCTTACTACAGTGAAGGGCATTTAGCAAGTTATGCACTTCAATAAGGGTGGTGTAAAAAACCAAATAGTACAGAAAAACAACATTATAGCATCAAACCTACCTAATGAATAACAAACACAAATCAGTAACATTTATGACTGCATTTGGACGCCACAGATCGGAACAGAGCCAAATTTAAGAATGTTTACAGTTAGCTCTGTTTGAGGTCCTGTTTTTTTTATGGTTGAATGCAACCAAAAACAGTTGAAAGACTAACGCAGGATCAGATGAAAGAACCTTTGCTACACAGAAGAGTTCAACTACCAAGTTTTGAATTGAAGAGCATGTCATAGCCATACAAAGCATATTTATTCTTGCCTTATACTCTTGAGTATTAGTTACATTACATTGGCTGAGCAGGCCCACTCTGTTTTATTAGTACCTGGTTTGCATGCCAAATCCTCAGCTGAGTTGTCCAACCCATTGGGAATGTCCCCATTATGAACCTTCCCTGCCCTAGGATAACTTACAATCTAACCTGACAGAAAACAGCACACTGGTTATGGGATGTGTCAAAAGAAAAACTCCCTGTGACCAAAGTAGATGCAAAAGCCTCATAATTCCTGCTGCGGTTAGGAGGAAGGAAATCTTGCCACATCAGGGAAAGTAGCTGGAACAGGTTAAGACAAGCATCTATTTGGAAAGCTTTCTGCACAGCTGTCAACAACAGTGGCTGGAAATGGTTTAACCAAAATGGAAGAATCAGGGCTGGCAAATCTAGGACTAGGGTAGTGAGACGTCTTGCATTAAGACAGTACACGGCAGTCTAGTTTTTCAACACCTTCTTTTGCTTCATACCACCTTGTTCTCTAGTATATATAGCCTGCCCCCTCAATATCTGGCTTTTGGGGCTGTTGAGATAATCCTGAAAACAAGCAGGGCATCAGTAACATGGTAGCATCTACTAGGGGTTTGCATACTCTATGCTCCATGGTAATCCCTGCTCATTTAATGTAAAGGGGTGTTTCAGCTCAGATTAACTGCTAGTATCCTAAATTTTCATTGTTCAATGATAGAAAGACCTTTTCTAAATATCTGTAAAAATGACTGTGAATGACTACTTAATTTAGCACCATGAACGAGGTGGCATGACGTATACCTTACTACAAGATCAAGACAAACCATATCAGAACCTTTGTGTATGTTTGCCTGCCTAGGGAAGGAACCAAGCTTAAGGCCCATAAGGGGCATGTATATTCCAATTCTGAATGCTCTATCCTGTCCACACAATCTATCATGCAGATGGTGCTTACTCTACGAGCAAATGCATGGTTTGATCTCTGAGGGGAGGTGCTGGAGGCAGCCCCTGCAAAGTCTGAAGCAGAAAGATGGCCACCTTGAGCTTCCCACAGCAGCTTCTTCCAGAAAGTCTAATTTTTGTTTCCCCCTTTCTCATCTGTCCAAAGCCTAAAGTGGTAATAAAAAAAAAAAAAGCGGTGTATTTCCAGTACAATCAGGCTGAAATAAAGTGTTTATTTGCGGTTTGAAGGCACAGATGAGCTTGATTACAAGTACAATCACATTAATATACAATTCTGTACACCCACACTTTGAGAACAATACACCCAGCAAAACAAGGCATAGTTACCATAGGAAAGAAGAGTAAACTGGTAAAAGGCCTTTCTTGGACACTAATCTAGCATTCGAACTTTCTGCTATTGTTTAGCTTAATACAGTTACTGTACCCAAATTTATATTTAGTATATATTAATATGAAACCAATCTCCCTATCCCAGTGGACTCTTTGATAAGCGAACTCAAACTCAGAAAAAATCAGAGACTCACAGGATGATCAGGCAAAAAGATTTCAGACAGTATCCAGTGCTAGGAGTTGCCAGGAACTATGAGAGATGGTGGCCAGACAACTTAGGAGCCTCAACAAAAATGGCTTCTACAGAAATTAAACTATTGAAAAGAAACTTCCGAGAGGCTTGTTCTGAAAACTTACAGCCATTTAGAAGGAGTTGTTGGGTTTCTGCAGGGAGCAGCTAGCTTTGCAAAGTGACTCCTTCCTGAGCAGGTGCATTGGGGCATTTATTGTACCAAGAGCGTCGGAGCAGTGTCCTAGCATGCATCAAGCTGCACAGCAAGAGGATTTGTCCCAGTTCTGTAAGTGGTAGAAAGGCCTGTTAAAGGGATGGTTCTGTAGCTTTTTAACTTACTATAGATATCACCGATAGAGACTGTACTTTGATCATATGGACATGTAAGTGTAACCACCTAAATGCTGTCTTCCTCCCCAGGAGAAAAGGAAACGTTATTTACACAGTAACAATTGCCCTTTGAATGGCTCTCTCTCCTTGGAACCATGCACTTAGCCAGAACTGTACTGGAGCAGACGTCACCAGCGAAGGGGTGAACATACTTCCCTCAAACCAAACACTCCACCTCAAGCTGTCATGCAGTCCTACCTAGAGGCTGTAGTATATGATCTAGACTTTGCAAGCAAAGCAAAGGGAGGGAGGAGTGAATCTGGATCCACGGAGGCTATGCAATCAAGAATAAAGTTTACACAGGCAAGTAGCCCCGTATCCTCCAATTCAGACTGTCTACAGTACTGCCATATGAAAGCAGACACAGCACTGGCCACCTTTGGCAGTTATCTTGTCCTCCTAAAACCAGCACCTGTTCTTTTAATGCAGTCAGCCCGTCAGATTTCATAATAGGGCATATTGTGGGGACATATTGTTGAGGACGCCATGCCCTGACAAAACATTCAGGCACAGAAATATCACAGCTATTATATAATGACTGGACACAGGCTTATCCACTGAAACAGCTGTTCAAGTCAAGATCATCTTTGGCCACAGTTTCCTTGGCTTTTAAGACATCATCCCCACTACCTTCCAGGTGAGTGCTGAGCTACCACGCCACCTCACGCTGGTAGGAAGAGGTCTGAAAACTCCGATACTATTGCATAGCTGACTTATGCACACAAGTGGCATGGCAGGTAATACATTCAGCATGTATGCAGCGACTCACCCACAGCAAGTTCAGACAGCTGTGCTACAAGGGCACAAGTCGCTAGCCTATAGCATAGAATCTGGGCCTAAATAACCACCGCTAAAAGCTTGATACGAAAGTAATTCTGAGTTTTTACGGCTTTTGCCTGTTGTGAACCTGAGCTAATTCCTGAAACTACATGAGGAGACATGGAAAGCAGAGAGTTCCAAAGTCAAGCCCCCTTCCCACCCAATCCTATCAGGAAGAATTATGCTCCCAGGAAAAGCAATGCAGAATTGAATTTCCCATGAGGTATTTTAAACTTGCACCCTAATGTGCCTCCCACTACTGTCATTCAGGGTCCCCATTCTAAGCTCATGCACCTATGACCTCTCAACTTCACGAATGCATCCCTGTCTCTCCCTATGTTCCCCTCTCTCTTGACCATCCTAGATTGTAAGCCCCTCGGGACAGGGATGTGTTTCTAATTAATGATCGCATAGGGCCAGGTGCATTGCTGCTGCTATATAAACAAACCATTCCAAAGAGAGCAACCAACCCCCCACCCTTTTTCTTAGGAAATGGCAGAACAAGTGAAAAAAGGAACTGAGAAACCACTGAAGTAGCAATATTAACAGCCCTTAGACTACGAAGATGGAGTTGCATGTACACACTGCCAAACAAATGCATCTCTGTGACTTGTGCTGCCTACAGTTAGGAGGAAGCATCTGGTTGGCAAAGTCAACCACAAAAGGTGAACACAATCCATCTCCTCTTCCAAGCACATGAGTGGCTCGGATTGCGAGTTTCCCAAAGTTACCCAGAGACAGCAGTGTGAGGCTTGCATAAACTGAAGGCAAAAGCAGCAGCTCACCTGCATGAATATCAAATAGGAAGTCAAGCACTTATGTTGAGACAGCTTATTTTTGAGTGAATTTCTCTAATCCGCAGGAGATCCTGGGTGTTAACAAAAAAGACGTTAGCCCACACCAGGTAGGTGTCCACTTGCCTGTTTATTAGGTGTTCGCCCCCACCAGTCACAGGGCCACCAGCCACTGAACATGCAGCCCCCACTCACAACAGGGTCTTGGAGCACGCCATGCGGGCTAATGCGTGCCCACTTATCCAGCCTATCAATTAGGTTGTGTTCAGCCACGTGCGCATACAGGTCCGCCAGCATCACAGAATTGCGGGCGAAAAGCCTAGAGCATTCCGAGGAGTGTCTACCTACTGCCCCTCTCTCGACAACCATCTTAAAAGCTCAACGCACGCCAAATTCAAGTACGTTATCCCAGTTTGTCCTAGTTTGCAGCATGGACCCAATGCTCACTCTTCATGAGCCGTTACATTTTAAGGAGCAACTTCTAGAGGCTTTCCATTGCCATGGCTGTGGCTCAGAATGACAGCCAGTCAACTATGGTAAATTAATACACCAGCGCGAGTCTGCATCTACACAGTTGCGTGATAAGTGCTTCCACTTATTGCTATGTGGATTTTTCCCCTTTACTGTGTTCACAGGGAACTACCTCCAGGGCTCCATCCCAGGTGCACTCTGCTATAAATCTGCCACCAAAGGTGCATTCCTCAAAGCAAGGAAGAGACCAAGATCTTCATTGCTCCATTTGGGGAGCAAAAGGTACAATATTCTCTGGTCAAGTTCTATCAGAACAAGGCAGTGTTCCAGGATATCTTCGCACAAATGGTGCTCAAGGAATACAACAGGGACATGAACCAATGCTGGCAGTGGGCCAAGGACTTGCGCAGGGTGTACAAGATCTGGGACAACTTCACTTCCAGCCGTGGGAGGCAAACATCTTCCTACTATGAGCTGCTGGACTGGTTCCTCTGCGTGGATGGTGACAGTTTGGCATCCTGCCTCTACAGCTGCACCTTTGATAGGGGCCAGAAACAGGTTGATATGGCTCCTCTACTGCATACTGCAGCTGCTTCCCCCACGGAACCTGACGGCTGGCAGAGATCCCTCTGTGCCCATACCCACCTCAGAGCCAGCAATGGTCTATGAGGACATGAGAACTGTGACAGTTTACCCCTGAACTTCAAGAGCCAACCCGTTTGAGGAGCCACCAGAGGTGCTCATGGAAGGTATGGAGGACCTGGAGGCCACATTTATAAAGACGGAGAATGGAAAGTTAATGGACTTGGGGAGGGGGGGCTGTATTTGCACAGCTGCATGATAAAGATTTCTGTTTATTATCCAATGATGTGGGTTTTTTTCTTTACTCTGTTTACAGTGGCCAGGGGAGCACTGGGGAGCATGATATTCCCCAAGACGGGGACGCACCAAAGGCCAATGGGACTCGTGGGAACAGATCATGATGGGCCTGCAGGGTAGCGGGTGGGTGGGTGGGAGGCAGCATGGTGGGACAGCAGGCTTGGGGGTGAGTGGGTAAGCCAAAATGGCAGGTATGGAAGGAAGGGGTGAGGGTGCTAATGGCAAATCCTTCACTCCTCTACAGTTATCGTAGGAGGGTAACTGCATGCTGCTCCGATCCCACCGCAGCAACCTATCCCGGTTAATCATTCCCATTTCTCAATAGTGCAGAGGGCCATTACATTGGGTGGGAAGAGCAGGCAGGGGCTGAAACACCAGGGCAGGGTGGTATAGTCTGAACCAAAGGGCTTTCCTTGTTGTCTTGTTTACAGGTCTACCACCAAAAAAGGGGAAGACAAAAGTCACATCCACAAGCACCCAGCTGGTCCGCAATTGGCAGCACAGGGAGGATTTGGCAAGGGAGACCACATGGCAGGTGGACAAGATCCAGGACGCCATTCTGGATATGGCCTGGAAGCATGGTCAGCTTCTATAGCAGAAAATGCAGGACCTTGCCCTTTGCTGCTAAGGACCGTCTGGACTGTCGGTGGGAGGACAGACACAGAGGCTGCCTCTGGAAGCACTTGGAGTGCTTGGACAGAGTGCTGGAGAAGGTGAGCAAGGAGATGGGAGATCTGTTGTTCCAGTCTCTCCAGATCCAGACCTCCCTTCTCCAGCATATAGATGCTGAGCACAACAATAGCAGCTCAGGGGCAGGTGCCATTCAGCACCTCCCTTTGTCAGTTCACTCTGCCCCAAGGGGGTCCCCTCCTGCCCTGGTTTCCCCAGCACTCAACCCCACAGGGAAACCACCTGAGTCCTCTCTGCCCTGTGTTCGCACAGGTCAACCTGCCCTGGTCAAGGTACGCCTCCCCCTCCACCAGCAAGCCCAACACGTCACCTCCTCAACCTCCACAGGCAGATCTGTGGAAGAAGGAAGTGGAGGAGAACATTGCCCCATCATTACCCCCATCCAAGCAAGCATGCCCAATTGCACACACACAAAAGGAAGGCACAGGAAGAAATAAAATACTTTTTAAAAGAGTACTTGAACATAAATATAAAGTTAAAAAAACATTAACTTTTACTTTGTTTAATGAAGTTGTATTTTTCTCAATTCATGTTTCTGTACTTATTTTGGGAAAGGTGGGAAGTTTGGGGAAGTGGGGGCAGTATAGCAGTATGGCATTGCAGGTTGAAGGGTGGGGGAGGGGGGCCAGGAGGGAGTGTATCCCATCCCAGTGGATGGGCCAGAAGAAAACATATTTACACAAAGGGAACAGTTTTAAAGACTTTATTTATTATCAGTACACTGTCACCCAAGGCTGAGTGTTTGTGCCAGCAATGAGGTTTATGTGGTGGCGGAAGACATCCTGGATCTCTATGGATATGAACTGCTCCACTCAGTTCTGCTGGTCCTAAAATGGGGCAGTGGCTCGCCAGAGCTAATGTGTGTGCGCGCTCTCCAGGGCGGCCCCGCCAGTCCCTCAGATGTTGTGGCGAACACAGGCAGCGGTGGTTAGAATAATACTGGTCTCCAGCTGGAAACTGTTCTGCCTGAAATTACTCTCCAGCACTGCTTCAAAGTCCAAAAGACCACTCCACAACCAAGCTGAGCTACCTGTTGAGGTACCTTTGCTCCAGGGCACAGGCAACACTTTAGGCCTTCAAAAACCAGGGTTTTAGCGAGAGGCAGGGTCCCCGCAGAACAGGCTGCATGAGCACCCTCAATGCAGATTTCAGTGGTGGGTCCCAAGTCCCTGGTGTACATGTGCCCAAAGAGGAGGGACTGGTGCAAAATGCAGACATCATGGTTCTTCTCAGATTAGCCAGCCAGCACATCCATGAACCGGGCATGGTGGTCCACTACAGTTCAAGTAGTCATCCTTGCTATGGGGTGGGCAGATGATGGCAATATGGCTCCCATCAATCACCCCTATTCAGTTTGGGAACCCACCTCTCCAAAAGTCCTCCATCACCTCCGTGGGGTCAGTTAACTGCACCACCTGATCCAGTAGCACTTCCACTATTGCCATACACACCTTGATGAGGATGGTGCCCACAGTAGAGACTCCAGCACCCAACTGCTGAGGGAAAGTGGCAGGAGTCTGGAGTGGCAAGCTTCCATATAGCAATGGTCACATGCTTCTCCACCAGGATGGAAAACCGCAACTCTATGCTGTTTCTCCAGTCGTGGCCTGGGGATCTCAGCTATGGGTAGGACAAGGCAATGGGGCATCCTAAAGTTCGAGATTCACTCAGCATCTCCCCATGAGGACAGCACATTCTCCCAGCAGTTTGTGCTTGTCTCCTTGAGCCCCTCCACCACTCAGTGGGTACAGCCCCGCACAGGGCGTTGGTGACTGAAGTTACGTCTCCTGTCAGCATGCGTCCGTTCCCCTTGCAGGGCTTCAATTCTCCACAGCAAGATCTGTTGTTGTCGGGGGAAGGCAAGTGCATGGCGCTGAAGCAGGAGCTGCCTCTGTGAGGTGGTGCTCCCGACTACCACAGATTGAGCAAGAGCCCATCTGTGCCTTGCAATCTCATTGAGCCAGTGACAACAGAAGGTATGGATCTGCTGGATCGCTTGCAGGTTCTGTTCAGCAGCAGTATCGAAGACCTGGAGTGCAATAAGGAGTACCCTGCACTTCTCTGGATCCATGGCTGCGTTACAGACATCTGTGAAGTCTGCAGACCATGTGCCAAATGTTTTGAAAAGCTTATACATCTGGGTGGCTGCCTAGCTACAATAGTCCATGCACCACATGTGAGAAAGTACTGGCTACTATGGACCATGCATCAACATGCACACCCAGCTATGGTCAAAAAAGGTTTTGTAAAACTGGGTGTGATTGTGTGTTGCACCAGCACGGATGTCTCTAACAGGCACATCAGTACACACGCCAAGTAATAAAAGTGTTACAGCTGTTAACATATGGAAGCATGGAATTTTAAAATTGGGGTGGAACCACTGAATGTTAGGAAATGGGCAGGTTGGGGGTTCTGCAAGGCAGTGAAGGTCACTGCGCAAGGAATGTATGTGGGAGCAGAGCTGCCCATTGATTGAAAGCAACTCATTTTCCTTATCTTTTGAAAGTAATTTTTTTTACTTGTGATGAGCATGAGGGATCAAAATGCCATAGCTGCAGATTGTTTGGCAGGGAAAGCCAAATGACTTTTGCAGTGCTGTGGCCACCCTGGGTTATGAGGCCCAGAGAAGTTGGGGGTGATTGATACCCTGGCCTTTGCTGACATTTGGGCAAGGCCTGATATACAGAGAACTGTCAAATCCATCCTCTATGGCTGGCTATGCACTCTTAGGGTGGCACATGCATATAATGGGTTTCCATGTATGCATGATGGAAAGCAGAGACCACGCAATGCTGATGCAGCTCAACGTTCAGCAGCATGGAAGAGTGGGAGCCCCAAACAAGTTGCGAGAGCGAGATGAGATCGAGACCAGGACTTTTCTGGACGTTTGTACACTGCCCGAAGACAGTCACTAATGAAGGCTAGACCTTCCATGCCATTTTTCCTCTTTACTGACCCAATCAGAGCAAGAGGATACCCATGGGGCTACTAGGAGTGCCTTGATCAGATGGTGGAGCTGAATCTCAGGGAGTGGGGGGTAGGACAAGTGGCTCAGGGTACAAGGAATGTGAACTCACCAAAGGAGAGCATCTTGCCCTATACAAGGTTTGGACACTTCCAGAAGTGCAAGGAGCCCTGTCAAGTGGGGATGTTTTCAGCCCCACCTGTAGGGTTATGCGGAAGATGCTAGAGATGGTACAAGAGGTGCATGTTTGATTGGGTTTTATGGGAAACCGGAGAGCAATTTCCACCCACAGTGGGCGAGACCTGCCAGTGAGCCATGAACTGTGTTGTGAGCCATGAATGCAAGAAATCGGGCTGAGAACATGCAAAGACTGATTGCTTTCACTTTGAATTTTTACTTTTGCTTTCAATTTTCACTATAGGTGCTCAATAAAATATGCAATTTGTTCAATAAGCTCAGCATCCTGTGCATTGCAAAAGGTTACTTCCAGGCACCAAGTGCTGGCAGGTGTAAATCCAGGTATGCACCTCCATGGGCGGGGCAGGGGTAGTATGCACTGGATCGACACTCAGTCATAATAGTCTGGAAGAAACAGCTGGGGCGGTGACTTCTTCCCATAGTTCACTCTGGCTGAGTCTCATTACAGGGGGCGGGATACTGGCAAGGGGAGGAGGTGGGCAGAGCATGGCAGGAAAGGAGAATTGGTCACCTACCTCGTTGAATTCCTTTCTCCTCTGTCTATGGATAATCCTCCGCATGGGTAGCTTTGCAGATGGCCGCCGGGACGCAGAAGAAGAAAATGCTTCACTGAGCCTGCAGGAAGAGCTATCCCCCCCGCAATCCTCAGTCCATATCCTAGCCGAGGGCATAGTCCTTAAACAAAACTCGAAACTTGACAACCGATTAAACCACATGTAACTGTAGGCCTTAAGACTTGTGTAATAACGTAAATTCTGTCCAACATGACAATCCCCTTAATTAGGGTTATCACCCCTCCCCCCCTTTGTTGTTTTTTTTGTTTGCTGTTTGGCCAGGTGGGTCGGAGGATTATCCATAGACAGAGGAGAAAGGAATTCACTGAGGTAGGTGACCAATTCTCCTTCCCCCCTCTGTCTCCGGCTAACCCGCCACACGGGATATACCTGAGCCCCATAAACTCTAAGGGTGGGAACAAACAGCGCCCAGAGAATTGAGCACCGCCCACAGCACCCTTCTGCCAAACGCCGCACCTGCAGACTTGAACACATGGAGCTTGTAATGTTTAATGAAAGTATGCAGGGAAGACTATGTGGCTACCCTGCAAATTTTGTCATAGGAGGCTCTTTGCTTAAAAGTATAAGTAGTAGCCGCACTCCGAACTGCATGGGCCCATATCTGGATAGCTTTGTTTTATAAGCTTCCACAGCGCACTGCTTCACCCATTTGGATAAAAGTGTCTTCGATGCTTTCGACCCTCCCTGCCCTGGTCTGATGTTAACAAATAAGGCTGTCGTGGATCTAATAGCCAGAGTTCTTGCCATGTAAATTTTTAGAGCCCTCCGCACATCTAACAAGTGCCATATCCTTTCCTTTGGGTGACTTGAATTGGGGCAAAAAGAGGGTAAAGTAATCTGAGACCTATGAAAAAGCGAATTGATCTTAGTAATAGGTCTGGTCAGTCCTAAGGACCACTGACTGCTCCTGGAAGACACAAACATTTTCTGCCAGCGAGAGTGCCCCTAATTTTGACACCCTCCTAGTTGATGTGACTGCCACAAGGAAGACTACCTTTAGGGATAGCATGTATAAGGACACATGCTTTAATGGCTCGAAAGGAGGTTTTGTTAAAGCATCTCACACTAGGTTTAAATTCCAAGAGGGGCATCTGTGAATCACTGGTGGCGAGATTGCACTAGCTGCCCTCAAGAACTGTTTCACATGCTTATGGGAAGAGACCCGTTTATTTGCCACTGCTCTGAACACTGAGTCAATTGCTGCTGCCTGCCTTGCTAAGGTGTTCAGCTTCAGGCCCCTATCTAACCCCTCCTGTAAGAATTGCAGAATGCCTGCGATCTCCAATTTGCCAGGATCATAACCCTCCTGCGTAGCCCACAGAGCAAAGGTTTTCCAAGTTGCTCCGTAAGCCCTTCTAGTAGCTGGCTGCTTGGCCTGTTGCAGGGTTGATAGGACTGTGTCTGAGTACCCTTTTTTCTTCAAGGCTGAGCATTCAAGAGCCACGCCGTCAGTCTTAATACATGCAGGATCTCGCATAGAATCGATCCCTGACTGAGAAGATCCGGTCTCAATGGTAGCTTCACATGTGTGATACTGAATTCTGTCCGGTCTGAAAACCATGGTCTTCTTGGCCACCATAGGGTTATCAGGAGAAGATACGCTTGTTCCCTGATGAATTTTGACAATGTTCTCGCTATCAGAGGTGTGGGAGGAAAGGCATAGAGTAAACCCTTTGGTCAGGTGAGATTCAGAGCGTCCACAGCCAATGCTGTTCTGCATGGAGTCTTGGAAATGAAGTCCGGCAGTTGCATGTTTTCTCCACTGGCGATTAGGTCGACTACTGGAAGCCCGAATCTTGAGACGAGGTCCTTGAACACATCCCTGTGTAGGGTCCATTAGTGGGGATCGATTGAAGTTTGGCTGAGCCAGTCTGCCTGAGTGTTGCTTTGACCCTTGATATGTAGGGCTTTTAGGGACAGGATGTTCGCTTGTGCCCACGAGAATAGCATCGCTTCTCTGTGTAAAGCTGGAGCTCTGAAGCCCCCTTGGTGGTTCACGTAAGCCGTGGCTGTTACATTGTCCATATACACTAGAACGTGTCGATTGTGGAGAGTTTGTTCCAGGTGTTGCAAGGCTAGCCTGATCGCCTTCAATTCCAGGAAACTGATACTGTGGCCTTGATCCCTCGTTCCAGAGACCCTGCAGTGATTTGGTTCCGGAGTGTGCTCCCCATTCCAATAGACTGGCATCCGTGGTCACTATCTCGCGATAAGGTTCTGCTAAGGGGGTTCCTGTGGTGAACGTTTCCGCCCTTAACCACCAGAACATTGATCGAGAGAACCCTCGAGGAATGGATACCCAGGGATTGGCGCCTCGTGTGAGCTCTAGCTGCATAGGCCGCAGCAGCTGTTGCAAGGGCCTGAGGTGAAAATGGCCCCACTGTACCTGTCTGGTGCACGATATCAGAAAACCTAGGAGTTGGGCCAGATTCTTTAATCTTGCTCTCTTCTGATGATGCAGGAGGTGTTCCAGTCTGTGTCTTGGGGGAGATAGCTCTTTTCTTTGTTGATCAGAAAGCAGTGCGAATTGAGACAGACTATCGTTCTGTCCACATCTGCTAGGATCTTCATGTGGGAGTGAGCTCTGATCAGTAGGTCATCGAGGTAGGGGTACAGGTGGATCCCCTCCTGCCAAAGGTTCGCTACCAAAGCTATCAGAACTTTGGTGAACGTTCTTGGAGCCGACGACAGGCTGAACGGGAGAGACCTGAACTGGTAGCCTGTCCTGGTAGCAAAACCGGAGCCACTTCCTGTGTGGCTGCCAAACTGGTATATGGAGATATGCTTCCTGAAGGTCTAGGGAAGCCATCCAGTCCCCTAGCCTTAGGCTTTGGCAGATGGAAGCTACTGTCTCCATTTTGAACCTTTGTGGTTTTACTGCCTTGTTTAACTGTTTCAGGTCCAAAACAGCTCTCCAAGACCCTGCCTTTTTGGGTACTAGAAAAATTATAGAGTACATGCCCAGGCCCACCTGCTGTTGGGGGAACTGGTTCTATGGCCCTGATGTTTAAAAGTCTTTAAATTTCTCCCTTCATGGCACTGTGTTTCTCCTGAGAGTGATACAGGAGAAGCAATAAAGCTTTGTCGAGGAGTGAAAAGCAGCTCTGGGCTACCATGTCTTTCACCTATGTCTGCTATCGACTCTCCCCAGAGGTCTGCGAAATGTTGTAGCCCCCTACTTCCAACTCCTCTGCATAGCCATGCCTCTTGCTGTGTTGGATGGGGCTTGGATTCTTTTGTTTGTGCTTCTCGAATCTAGGTCCCTATCTGTTGCCCCTGTATCGAAAGGGCAAGTTTGTTGATGGTTCTCTAGGTTGCCCCTGAAATTTTCTGAAGGCCCCAAACCCTCCCCTGGGTTTGTAGGATGTGTTGCGAAAAAACCTTTTCCTAGCCCCTACCTGCTGAAGGTTCTTGTGTTTAGTTTTGTCGCTTGCATCTGCCAGCACCTTGTCTAGGTATAAGCCAAACAACTTCAGACCCTTGTAGGGGGCTGCCACTAGTAGATTCTTGGCCGTAATGTCCCCCTGCCAGGACCTAAGCCACAGCCTCCGCCTGGCTGACACCAAGCTAGCTAGTGCCCATGCCGCCCAGCCCATGGAATCCATCGTGGCATCTGCCAGAAAGGCCGTTGCCAGAGAGATGCGAGCTGAGATGACCTGGACTCTCTTGTCTGTAATCTCTGGGTCCTGTGCCTCCTGCATCCAGGCTAGTAGGGCTCTGGACACATAGGAGGATATAATACTATTTTTTAGGGAGGAAGCTGCTCGTTCCAGACCCCTGCGCAGGGCTGTGTCTATGGCCCTGTCTGTGGGGTTCGTAGGATAGCAGTCGCCCTCGGTGGGGAATACAGTTTGTCAGGCTAGAGAGACTGCCGCAGAGTCCACCTTTGGATTCTTAAACATTGGTTCCTTCTTTCTGGAGAAAGAATACAGGGAGGACTGTGTTTTATTCATCCTCTGTGTCTTGTCCGGGTGTTTCCACTCCTGCAAGACCAGTTTTTCAAACACTTTGCCTCTCTGCCAGGGAGGGGATGTAATCTTTCTCCTCTTCCTCTTGGGAATCTGAGAAGTCCTCCTTTCCCAGCTTTTCCACTAGCTGAAGGATCTGAGAGACCTGGGCCATAAATTCCTCCTTATATTTGAGAGGAAATTGTCTGTCTGTCTCTGGGGTCTGGGAAGTTGATCCTTGAACCTCATCCCACTCCTGCCCTGAATCTATATCAGACACTGATAGGATTAGACCCTCCTCCATTTCTCTGTGCCTTTTAGGCTGGGCCTCCCTGGCACAGTCCTCTGAGGAGCCAGAGGAGTCTAACAGTCTCAGCCTGGCGCCCCCTTGTGAGCCCTTTCACCTCTTATTTCCCACCTTATGAGAGACTTCCCCCCCCCGCCCCCCTTTGGCCTACCTGCTCCCGAGGAGGAGGAAGGGATTTTATGAGGCGCCTTAGTCTGTAACTCACACAACCTGTCCAGTGAGTGTAAAATCTTTTCCATGGTGGATGCCAGGAAGGGCATGTCCACCTGTGGGTTGTTCTGTTGAGCTGCTGCTTGCTGTGCCTCATTCTCTTCCGGCTCCTCCATGTCAGCCCGCGCTCCTGCGCTGCTGACTGGGAACTGCGCTGCGGCAGGAACGGCTCCCACAGTGCGGTGCTGCTCCTTGCCGGGGGGAGGCTAAACTGGGCCCCTTCCGAGGTCTATCACCGTGTCCCGCTCTCCAGTGTTCCCAGGTGCTTTGCGGTGGGAACCGGCCGGGCACTCCGCGTTCGCCCGGAGAAAACACCGCCCTTTCAAGCCCCGCCCGCTCGCTCCTAATTGCCCGACAGCTTGCGAGCTCCTATTTAATTTTGATCTTCTTTCTTTTTTTCCTTTTAGATTCCGGAGAGGAAGTACTGCGCACCCGAACAGCCCGAAGGCAGAAGATGGACTAGGGATTGTCGGGTGATAGATTTTCGCGCAGGTGCAGTGAAGCGTTTTCTTCTTCTGCCTCCCGGCGGCCATCCGCAGAGCTACCTGTGCGGAGGATTAGCCGGAGACAGAGGGAGAAAGAATGCCTGCCCAAGTATTAGGTTTGTCATGCTAAACCTGGAGTGGGGGCTGCCCACACACATGAAATACATGCAGGGGCTGCCTGTTTATTAGACTCTACATGCTAAACATGGGAGTGGGGGCTGAGTGGAGGCTGCACAGACTGAACATGAACTCCAGCAGGCTACGATCTCATTTGTTAACACCTCTGCAGTAGGCTGGTAAATCCATAGCTGTTGAATCATGGAAGACTATAATTCACAAGCACAACTGAAAATCCATTGATATTTATTAGGACAAGGATGTGCACAATTCCTTATCTTAGTCAAAAGTCTACAAATAGAGGTTAACACTTCTTGTCTTCAAGAGAATGTTTGTTCAACCTTATTAGTTACTTAAAGCCACTTAGGAGCCTTTTTACATTTTCAGCATTTAGTATACACATTTGTCAGTTCTTTGTTTTCAGCTGATAAATCCCACTGAGTTCACTATGACACTTGTAAATGCTCAAACTTTGGATTACAGAATTTCAATTTTAGAACAAACATCAAATTTACACTAATTTCACTTTAAGATATTAAAGCAAAGCTATCAGAGAGGCCTTCTATTTTAGCCAGCTTTTGTACAACACTACTAGCTTGCACTTATACATAGCACCTTTTATCCAAGAATCTCAAAGCACTTTAGAAAGGTGGGCATTAATAGGTTTTAAATAGTCAGTAACATACATGAGCTGGAATTTTATAAGAATATGTATTTTCCTATTTGTTATATTTACAGCCCACAATAGTGTCAAATCTAAAAATGGATCCTACATCGAATTGGTACCCATCAGGAATATTTTACTTTTGACTTTCTATAATTTTCCACAGTGCAATCCTACAAATGGCTGTCAAAATTTGTTTGCTCACAGCAACAAGTCTGCTAAAAACAACCAGCACTTGCAATAATGTTTCATAATTGAAAAGGAGGTGGTTGGGGAAAATGGTTAGAAAAAGTAAAGGTGAGACTTTCCAGAAGGGAGCATTCACTCACTTTTTAGGCCTGTCACAATCTTGCCACTGTCACTTTACTGATAGTTACAACCTACTAGCATTATAATGCACTTGACCCCATGTTGGTTTAACAAGTGTAATATACTACATATACACATTTTTCTAATCTCTCTTTCAGAGCTGGAACTACACAGCTATGTTGGAAAAAAAAATATCCAATTTTACCTTAACTGAATCTTTTCAAACAATATTCTGACTTGATACTTCATACATTATCCATTAAGATTTTCCATTTTGCAATTCTTACATACTAGTTGTATGTCAAATATGAAAATATATGTACAATTGTTAGTAAATATTCAGAATGCTCTACTTCCTTAAGAACATGTCTAATAAAATGTTAGTTATGCCAAAAAGCCTTTGTAAACAAATGATAAATTAATGTTCAATTTTGCCAGATATATACTCTCATAAAATACACATTCTCTTGTCATTTTCCTATGGGTCATATATGCAAATATGCAAGGTAAACCACTTAAAATTATCAGTATTATATAAAACTAGAAAAACTGAACTAAATAAGAAGGCAGTATATAAAAAAAGAGCCAGACTTTGTTTCACTGCAAAGTGAAACCAAACAATTTATTTGTGCTAAATGAATGGAATGGATGTATTCAGAATGCATTTCTTTATACATTGTACCGGCTTTATGCTGCTAAATAAGCATTCATTAGTGCCATGTTGTGCTACTTTCTCTGCACTCTTGTCTCTACCAAGCAATACAACAACATTTTGGCAGTTATGCCAATATACTTCTATAATGTTCATCTTAAATCATATTCTCTTCTAATAGTTTCTTGAACATTTAAAATATGTCTTCAAACTTTGTTTCAGGGGGATCACAATTTTTATATTTCAACAAGAAAAAAAAAATCAGTTTTTTCCCCCCTTACAATCACATTGCCTTCTGCAGCAGACATCAGAGCACATTTTAATCAGCCACCAGTAACTTGTTGGCAGGACCACACTTACAGAAATTCATGGTGAAAAAACACAGTATGGACAGTTTACAGGCTAATGATAAATGAAACAATCAAATATTAAGGTCCATGAATTGTACATTCTACATAATTGGACAAGGCTTCTTTCCCCCCTGTTTTTCTTTAGACTGTACCACACGTTTGAGTTTAACATGAAAAGTATGGATGTATCAGGTATGTTGAATACTGTACCAGTAACAAACATAGTTATTAGGTGACACATAAAAAGGTGTGTCATGAGTACTGATTAAGGTGTCCAACTTTCACTTTTGCACTAAAAACTGTATCCACAGATTACTGAAATGTTGTGCTGATTTGCCTATGCCTGGTACACACCATAATATTTAGGATTTTATAATATAGCCCATCATGCCTGTAATTTTATGCAAATTGTCATGAAAAAATATAAAAAGGTGTCCCTTTTATTTTACAAACCTAAAAGCCAGGAAAAGGAAGCTTTGGAGCTGAGCAAAACGACATATGCCGTATTACCAAACAGAGTAGCAAATGACACAGCCAGAGGATGGATGGACATACATGTATAAGTTCAAGTAAACACTGATGGAAAAATTTAAGTTAGTGTTGTAGACCCACAACACTGGCTGCATTTTAGACAAATGTTTACAACACAATTAATGGTGAATCCTAAATAACCTCAGTGCAAATAAGTAAAATCCAAATATGACAGGGAAGCCTTTGGCTTGTAGTAAACTGCTCTGTATTATGAGTCCAACTCTGATTATAGATTGCTGAGCACATGCACTAAGGCTGAGAGGAGGGATGCATTGAGTGTTGAAAAGTGGCTGACTGTGATGTTGCTGATTGGACTGTAGACTGCACAGGTGGAGGCGGAGGTGGCGGAGCAGGCTGCACGGGGGTCTGCGTGTTTGGAGAAGGAGGAGGAGTGGGACGTTTAAATTTGTCAGGACTGTTACTTCTTCGTGGTGAAGGCCTCTGCAGAACAAATATTAGAATAATGTTTAACTTGCATACATTTCTAAAGGAGATGTAGCCAATAAAGCTGTTATCTTAAGTGAGACTCATATACATTGGCAAAAGAAACAAATTCCAAATTTGGCACAAGATTATTTCAATTTAATTAGAAAAAAAGGTAGAAAATTATCCAAGTTCAGAACTTGATAATACTCTGAAATGTACTAGCAAAACACATTAGAAATATTTTTAAAAGTAAAAACAAATACCAGCTCCTTAAAACTACATGCCCTGAAGACTGCTGGCTGTCCTCTTAGTTGGGGCTAAAAACATCCGAGTGGACTGGGGTGGGGTGCGAAGCTAAAAATAAATAGGGCATCTCCAAAGTGATACAGCAAAATTGCAAGACATAAAAGTTGATTCTTGAAAGTATGGGAATAACTATTAAATCAAGTTATTCTTAACTTCACAAGCAACACGAAAAAAAATCAGGACAGCTCTTTGAAGTTCAATTGTGGAAGTTGCTGCGGATAGAAACCACACACGAGCAAGCTACAAGTGTGTAACAGTCTTCCCTCTACCCAGTAAACTGAAAAACTCCATCCAAACAAGAAACTACATTTGCTATCTGCTATATTAAAACCCTGCTCCCCCCCCCCCATCTTTAGCAGCACTTGCTCCCACACAACTGGCAATGAAAACATAAAGATGCACTTCATGGTATATCTTCAAGCATCCAGCAGCAGAAACCACCACAGTTTATAATCACTAGGTCAGATCCTTAAAATTCCAGAGCACTCGACTACCATACAAAAGAAGCAGTGAACCAAGAGTAAACAGATACCTTCAAGGAAAAATGCAACTGTCAAATATACTTCACCATAGGCTGACTGTGTTTACTAAAATGATAAAGTGACAAAAAGCTTTTCAACTGAAGTGCCTAGAGGAATTTTAAGTACACACAAAATTTTCTCAAACTGGCATCTGGCTAGGACACTAGAACACTTGTGCAATGGATCATACTGGAAGTGTGCAAAAATGGCCATATGAAGTTTTGACAACCCAGTGGTCAAAACCTCTGTGCAATCTCCCCAATATCAGTGGGACAAAGCAGAAACAATAGCCGCACGGCGGTGGCCTGACCCGGAACCGAGAAGCTGCCGCGGAAATGGGCCAGACCAGGTCGGGCTGCACAACAAATGTGCTCATGGCTGGGCCACCAGGAAGACGCACGAAGGTGCAGCTGGCCCTGCGTCTGTGATGGTGGATGGTGTGGATGGTGGACCCGACGAGGGCTGCGTCTGCTGGGCCACAGCAGATGTGATAGTCCACTGTAGCCTGCTTTGGCCTGATTGGCCAGACCTTAGCCTGGGTTGTGACCTGGACAGTCTGGGGGTGAGAACCTGGACTAGCCATTGACATGGCCCAATCCTGTGCACCAAACATGCAGGTGGGGTTCAGTGCAAAGTGGGCCACAGCGGCCCAACGTCTCATCTGTTTTTACCCAATGTCACCTTATCATCATCATGGTAGGCACTTGGTTTGGTCTTGACCCAAAAGGAGAAAGCTACAAACCAATTTTAAACAGTTTTCTATAGTACCCACAAATACTGACTTTTCATCTTTAGATCTCAATGTGTTTTACAATTGTGGGCAAATACTATTCCCTTCTTTATGAGGCACAGAAGTGACTGACATGGTTGAATAGGGAATGAAACCCAAGTCTCCTAACATCCATCTTAGTACCTAAGTCTCCTAACATCCATCTTGGTACCTAAAATGCCTTCATTTAAAGGTTAATGCTAGGAGATTATAACCCAAAGTAATATGGTTAGAGGCAATAATGATTGTAGAAACAACGTTTTAAATAGTAAACCTAGGAAATTTCAGTTGAACAGAATGATACTCTTCATTAACATTCCAGTTAGAGTTTTATCATGAAGAATTTTTTCTAGAAAAATTGCAATCTAATCTTCTTCGTACTTGCAGTCTCTCTTGAAAGCAATCTACTGGAACAAGGATCCATATCGGAAAACGCTGACACGAAGAAATATTTGGCATATGATTGCGTTTGCATACTATCTTACTAATTCAGAATTTACTAAGTAGGATATTATGTTTGTTACATCAGCTATAAAGGGATTTTACCAAACATGAAACATTTTAAGCTGTATTTGCTTTTAACGTTCCATTAATATTTGGAAGAAACTGAATTAAGCTGAAGTACAAATTAAACAAAAAGAAATGAATCCAATGGAAAGATGATGTGTGGTGTCCTAACAATTGTTTAATGTTTCTATTCTTATTGGCAAAGTAGTAAAGAAGAATTAGCTGCCTGTTACAATGACATGGTAGTGGCACTGTGTGTAATCCAGAAGAAAAACTGAATTTAGAGCAACTTCAGATGACTCATCTGTCAGACGGTGGAGACTAGGAGAAAAATGAAAGTAATGTTTTTACTCTCTAGGACTTGGGGGTGGGGGGAGAGGTTAAAATATCACTCTTCACACCCTCCCTGCTGATCCATACAGCAAAACCTGTTACTGTCTTAAGTTGATGATTCACTACTTTTTAATAATATAAAGATTCTTCAATACAAAGAAGTTTACGTAGGGATGAAAAGTGATCAGTGCTGAAGGAGTCTAGCAGACATCTTGGTATGAAGAAACAAAAAGAAAACTTTTACATTTTGAAAAAAGTTTTAAAGTAGTTGTAATGTTTAATTTTTTTAAAAAAAGAAACTTTACTTGCTATTTCAGTACTTACTGTTATCCCATGGGAGGGTCCCATATGCTGCACATGAAGGCCTGAGGAGTTGTAGAAGGACACTCCAGCTCTAGTCAGTGAAGTTGGAGGCGTAAACCCAACTGTGTGACTTGCATATGAAAGACCTAGAAGAAAATTATTAAAGCAAAGGGATGTCATTAACACGCAAGCTGCAAACAACAACTCTTATATTTTCAAAACTAAGGACAATGTTAAGAAACCGACAGCAGCTGCGATTCCATGCCCTGTGGCTCGTGTGCACGTACGCATCCACGCAGTTTCCATAGGGCACAATGTGCCCACAATGCAGAGCTGTATGGTTTGTGCGCGACTGCAACTGCACGCACAATCCGCACAGCATGGGATTGAGCCCAGTAACTCTCTGAAATGTACTGAATATGGTTTTCTTTAGGATGATGGTTGTTTTGCATAAAGGATAAAGCATTAATATTTTCATAAGGGGTTGTCTAGACACCTGCATCATTTCCCTCTGCCTAATGGTTTGGGGTTTGTTTTTTTTTAAAAAGAGGCTTAACAGCCAGAAACATTGCCCAAGTTTCAGAAGTATATTTAGTTGGAGTCAATATAAGCTGCAGAAGCTCAGGTCTTCTGAGATTTAGTTTTTAAAACTTACAAAAAAATCTAATCTTTTAAGATGGCAGATATTAAGATACGTACTTCACCATATTACTTCCAGACATCTATGCAGAATGCTCAATTTCTCAGCTTTAGAAACTGCCAACTTTCTTTCGGGCAAGATTTGAAAAAAGCTTCCAAGCATCTAATTCAGCTTTAAGAGCAAGAAGTGTCAATTCAGACTGAAACAACTAGGTTTGATGAAGTCAACAGCTTCCACTTCTTTGCCACTACTAGCCCCACCCAGCACTGCTGCAACTACAGGAGAGACCATCACCTGGACTGGTCTTTAGCTGAACACACTTGGTTTTGTAAGCTGAGTTTAGCCAGAGCAAAAGAGAAGCTTGACGACAGACAAGCAGCGTAGGGAAACTGGCACAATTATTATTTTGCTGCCTTACCTAATGCAGGATCCGAAACTTACTTCAATGATGAAACACTGAATAGTTAAAACTAATACTCACTAAAGGCCCTTTTTACACAGATGGTACCAGTCATACCTACACAGCGGATCTACATGGGCATGAGTGATACTGTCTCATGTAAATCCCATGGTCGGTAAGTGGGGGTGGGTGGGAGTGCACTCCCGTGAAACATGCACCCCCTCTCACACACCCCCGCATGGAGCAGCGGGGAAACACTGAGGTTGCTCCGTGTGCGGGGATGTGGGTGTGTGCCCGTGCGCACCGGTACCCACACACCGCTGATGCTGCAGCACGCACCTCCCCCCCCCATGCAGCCACAGCCCGAGTAAAAAGGGTCTAAGTCTGCATTTATTGGCTGTACGGCACAAGTATTTCGCAATTTAGTTTCTTCTGAAAAAGCAATTTAGTTTCTTCAGAAGCAGCACTAGCCTAGTTCAATTCTGAATCATCAATGTATTACGTTACAACATCCAACTGTATTTCCCACCAATTCAATTTTTCTAAAACTAACTATTAATAACCACATCCCTGACACTGGATAGGATTTATTTCACATCCTAGGTTTTGTGCCATAGTATGTTACCTGACAGTTGCCTCAGCTCTTTGCTCCACCCTGTGTTATACCCCAGTGTATGACACAATTCGCTGCCTAATATTCCCCAGTCCACTCATTCATCCCAAAAAGAGTCAACCGTCTTTTCCTCTGCATTTTTGAAACTTTAGAACAGAGAAATTTTAATTTACAGGCTGGAAAGGGCTTGGGGAACATGCGAGCAGCCTGCAGTGCCATTCTTCTACTAACATATTTTACAAATACCAGTCACTCCACTTGAACTTAATTTTGGTTTAATTTTACTGTTACAATTAATGTTACCATTGTTACTCAACATCCCAGCCTCTGAAGCACGCACCCTAGTGCAATGCAGGTGTGCCAGGTCCCTATGAGTGACAGTTGATATACAGCAGTGTCATAAGAAGTTCCAATACTTGAGCAGTAAACCAGAAAGTTAAATTACAGTCACCCACAAGAAGGTCCAAGCTTGGCATGGGGGTGATCAGAAACCTACTGCTACTGGGAGCATCTGGCATATAAATTGTCTCATGTGTTTGTTTATATATTTATACTCCCCCCCCGCCCCCTTTTTCCCAAAGGCTCAGGTCGGCTTACAATAATAAAAATATAATAAAATTTGAAAACCTTAATACACATTCCAAAAAACCCTGCCTTCATCCCCAAACCACCTACTCCAACCCCAAACCCCGATCCCCCCAAACCTCCCACACAATCCCTACCCCCACCTGTCAAAACGCTTTACTTAAAAGGAAGGTCTCACATTGCCTCCGAAAGATGTTCAGGCTCAAACGAACCTCCGGGAGGAAGGAACTCCGTAATACCGGGGGAGCAACTGAGAACGCCTCTGTGCATGCGCCCTTGTCATGCAAACAAGACTGGTAGGTGGTACCCACAGGAGGGCACTCCCAGTCAACTGCTGGGGCCACAATGTAGCATGGTAGGAAAGGCGGTCTTTCAGATATGTGGGGCCCAGGCCATTTAGGGCTTTAAAGGTCAAAGCCAGAACCCTGATTTGTGCCTGGAAAGCTATCAGTAGCCAGTGCAGACTTCTTCTTGTAGGGAAGCTGCTATGCCGAATGTCAGTAAAATCAGTAAGGTGAGTATGGGGGGGAATATCTGACCCGCTGACATGCCAAAGTAGATCTGCAGAGGATACACATGCATGGAAAAGCCGTGTCTCATGCTTCCGGGACACTACTCTGTTGTGGCAGTAGGAACAGCCTACATTCACCCAAACTTCATTCAGCAGAAGCTAGTTTTATTTTTCAGTTTCTTATAAATCAATGCAAAACGTTAGAGCAGACACTGCCACAGGAGAAATCTCTGATCTCCATAGCCACAACAAGAGATTACCAATACATTTCACAGCAAAGGATGTTACTACAAAAAGAACGTTCCACCCTCCCGTAGGCAGGTGTGGTGGAGTTGCGGACGCCTGCACACAAACCAGGCTCACGTGGAAAGGGCGGGGGTGTTTGCCCGATACCTCCCTCACCTCGGGGGTGGGGAACTGCTGGGGTCAATGGGGTTAGAGGGGAGGCACCTTGGGGGTGGGCTGATAAATGCCTTCTTTGCCTTCTGCCGCCTCTCCCTCTTTCCCTGTCTGGCCAGCGAAGGCAGGAGTTTTTTCCCCTCCCAAAACTCCCCCTTTAGGCATGTATTGCAGACAGGCTGTTTCCCCCCCCCCCCCGGATATGTAACAGTCCAGGGTGCAACTACTGTGGGCAGACACTGGTCACTGTTTTCAGGACTGAGAAGGAATTTTTCCCTCCTGCTTAATTGGCTTTTGGGGCAGATGGGTTTTCGTCTTCTTTACAGCAGTTGGGGGCTGATTCATTATGGTTGTGTATGCTTCCGTCACAACTTCTGGCAGTTAGCGGCTTATGAACCATGCTGTGGGGAGGCTTCCTATGAGCTAAGGGGGATGCTGCAGCGTCCCATCAGCACTTGGGGAGCGTGAGGGTCTATGGGGTGGGGGCCCCGGTTCTAGGCTTGGAACGGCTTGGAACGTGCTATCCCACCCTGACCCAAGGGGAGGGTGACCTCGAAGGGTCGAGGCACCCAGGAGGGCGGGCCAGGGGTAGCCTGGCCCCCTTCTTGCTTTATTCAGCATGGTTCCCCACTGCTATGCACACAGGTTATGCTCACTGGTGGGTTACCGATGTTTGCCTGTAACGTACAATAAAGTTGTGGCCAAGGCCTTTATTCCATCCCTGTTGGTGTCATGGCTGGTCTTTATGGGCAGTGCAGGTGCAAATGTGCTTGCTCGCAGGAGTGTGCTAAGATTATGAATAGAACAATGATGATTTTGTAATTAATTTTCAGAACATGATGATCTACCAAGAACCAATACCCTGCCATTTCTGGGATTATTAAGAATTTTAAAATGTACAACACCCCATCAGGTAGATTTACCTTTATATTGTGTCATTAGGATAAAACTAACTTAATGATTTTATCATTTATAATTTTAGCTGCATGGGACAGAGCACAGTATTTGGAAATTTTTTGTCAAAAATGGAATTGGTCTTAAACCCAAGGATTTAAGGCATGTCCTGTGTGCTTTAGCAGACCCATGTATTAAAACCTTTTGGGTCCCATTTATCAGTTAATGCTCTATTTATTGGTCAAAAACTATTTGTTCAAGTCATATGAACAGATCCACTAACCTCAATGGGACTTGACAAAGTAAGGAGTTTGTCTTATTATGCACTAAAGTATGCGTGGGGAGCCTATGGTCCACAAATGTTTTTATTTGAACTCTTTCCAATTCTGGATCTGGCCCACAGATCCGATCCCAATCCTCAAGCACTGAAAGAGTAAACTCAGAAGGAAGCCAAGGTGAAGACATGATGCACTCAAGGAGAGGGGGATGGATCCAGATCCATGATCCTGACCATCTCCTTCCTTCCCCCATCCAGAACAGAACCCATAAGCACTACCAACTCCTACCCAGAACAGAGAGCATGTACTAAATTTCAAAATGGTCCCTAGGAGGGAACGGGTTCCTCGCCCCTGCACCAAAGTATATTGTTAATTGATTAAAACATATTATGATCTGCAGAGATTTAATGCATGATCTGCTGCTGCATCTTTAACAACATTTTAGCTAACACAAAAGCACATAACATTAACAGCATTTTTTGTTTTATCTGAAGAAATTAATAACCAAAGATTTAAGTACAGCTGCAACCCAACCATTAGCCTCTAAAATGGAAAGAGATTCTTAGTCCATTACACACACTCCTCAGAAAGTTATGCAATTAGATGCCATCAGTTGCAAAAAATTGCAATATTGCAGAAGAAATCAAAACCCTAATTTTACAGAAATGGTTTTAAATAATGGCTGTTCAGTTCAGGTACATTACTAGCGCTATATAAATACATACAAATAATAGGTATGGTTTTCCACCCAGTAGAAGTCCTTTTTCTTAAAAAGAAAACCATTTCATTTCAAAAATATCCATATTTTTCCTCAGTATATTCTAGACTATGGATTCTCTCTTAAAACATTCCTGTTGAGGTATCTGCAGCTTGCTTATTCATGCATCTCTAAGGTACTATTACTGTAAACCCTACAGGAGAACTTGGGTATTGAAGGCATTTAATGCCTGAACATGGTTTAGTCAAGAAATTCTAACAAACATACCTCATTGTATAAAGGTTCTCTAATCAAGCTGTATAATGACTTACTGGCAAAGAGTGATGAGGTTATTTTTAGACTCCTGATTTACTTTTTCAGCATGTATTTTATTGCTTTAATAGGTTGGTTAATATAGGGCACGTAATACTCTTGCGATGCATACAAAATTTTGAGAAACTGGTTTATATATTTACCAGGTGATATAGGTCTGCTAGAACTTGGTGAGGGTGTATAAGGGATTGGACTGGACACAGTGCGAGGTCTTAATCCTTGTGCAGACATCTCATTAAAATACCTATCAAAAAAGGTAAAAAATAATTAGTTTAATCTTTTCAAACTCTAATATGTAAAGGATTTTGTGTAGTATCTCTTCCACACCATATAATAAGCAGAATACACTAGCATAGATGCATGTTTGCACAGCTAGGTGATGCCTATATTAACACATTGACGTTTCTACTCTATTAACACACTGACGTTTCTCCTCTGAAGGCCTGGGTTCAAGTTTTGGTTTCATTCACAAGAGGAACTGGGCACTTCCTTGCCATGGCCAAATATCTGTACACCTCAATACAATTACACAAGTAGCAATTTCTCAAAAAAAGATGCAGCATAAGGAAAGCATGGGCATAGCACTCTTTGGTAGTATGTGCTGAAGCTTGTATTGTTGTGTTCAGTCTTGAGATATTCACGTCATTTTCATAACAGCATCAGAACATTTAGAAACAGAAACTTACAAAATGCAAATGAGGAGACCCAAAAGGTATTTCAAAAGGAAACCTATTTTTGGAGTGACAGGGAGAGTTAATTATCTTCCTCATACTAAATTGAACATATTTGTCCAATAAGGATTAGCTTATAGTAGTTTACCCTAGTTCTTAATTGCCCTTGCCTGTCCAATTCCTTGGTCTGTCACCGTTACGTCAACTTAGACTATCAACTCTTCAGGGAAGGTACTTTGTTATCAGCAAAGAATGGACATCAGTACCACAATAAAATATTTTACAAGGGGATACAACTATACAACATCTCCATCAGAAGCTCTCAGAGTCTAAATTCCTCCTGCATGCCCAGAGTTGTAAATAAAGTTGTTTATAAAGATTTGGAGAACACTAATCTGCGGCATTACATACACTGCATATTCTTCAGTGAACAGATGAGCTAATAGTGTGGCATACAGTCTAGCTCGGAAAATTATTTACTTTGCGCATTATGTTCAAAACAAAAAGTATTTTATTATCCAACTTGAATTTAATATTTCTTTTATTTAAAACTTTATGAAGATGTTGGCTGTAAAGTTACTCCCCAAGCTCCATGTATTACTATTCTCATACTAACTCGAAGAACGAAGGCTGCTGGCCGTTTGGGGGCAATGGCTTTGGCTGAGGAGGGGTGAAAGGAAAGTAGTCTTAAGTTTGTTTTACTTCGAATACACTTTCCAGAAACTGAACTCATGGGTAAAGATATGCTACAAAAGCTAGTAATTATTTTATCATCTAGGTATTTCTATTGTTCATTACTAGAACATCTGAATGACTGAGAAACAAAAACCTTTCATCATCCATTTCTAAGCTGGATTCACTTTCTGACAGTTGTCTGCATAGTGCTTCCCTTCGCTCCATCTCCCTCTGCAGTTTTCTTTGGAGCCTCAAGTTCTCTTCTCTCATATGACGTTCCTCCTCTAAATACTGTGCCATCTTCTCCGAATCTGAAATTAAGGTTATTTCCTCCCCATTAACTCAGCTGCATTTACAAGCAAATATTTAGAACTAAAAGTTTCTTCATCCAAACACTGTAGACAATGAGAGCATGGATCGATCATGAAACATAATATGTATGTCTAACTCCTAGATAACTAAAATTTGATGTTGGTAAATAAATAGTTTCTCTTTATGAAGTAGGCACAAGTGCTTCATGAGACTGGTGGTAACAAATGATTCAGCACCAAGTGATCACAATGGAAAGATGAAAAACAGTGGCATGTTTGAAATAAATTACTGATATTAGTCAAGTTCCTAACAGACGTATGGTCACATCATTATTGACAACTGCTGGAAGTTGCAGCGAGACTGACCCCTAAAGTGCAGGGGCAAAACACCACAAAGTATGCTTTGCTCTTTTACTCCTGGTTGTGGAGTCTTTTTTTAAAATTCTTTCCAGCACCAAGATATGCTTGTAAAAGGTAAGGAAGACAGGCTGTCACATCAGGAACGCAAGTGTAGCTCACGCTGGCAGAGACTAGGGCAATAGAGGCGGTGTAGTAACAGTCCCCCAAAAGGACTAAGTTGAACGCTACTGGAGCATATTAATGGTCTCTGAACTGGAACTCGGATGATGCTGGAGCTTGCTATGGTGTTGTTACACCAATACAAGATTAATTAAGAACACACTAGGAGGAATATAAACAAATACTTGATCTACTGTCAAATTTCATATTTTTGTAGATTTATAAACAAATGCTACAAATGGAAGAATGTAAAACTTTATAGAGAAGGTTATTTGCTTTTCAGACACTGGGTGCAATCCAGCTCCCATTGAAGTCAACGGCTAAAAACTCCCACTGACTTGTATGGAGCCAGATCACACTCACCGATTTTTTTACTTTATTATTTTAACTTTTAATCTAGTTCACCCATTCAAGCTTGCAGATTATATGTTCTTTAACAAAACAAATGGATCAGATGTATAGATCAAAGGGAAATAGTTGCACATGGTTAACTTCTGCCAATGCGTCTTCCAATCACCTTCAAAAGTTAGGGTTCTTTTTCTTTCTTTTTTTTTTAAAGAATCAAAGCTGGTGGAAAGGAAATAAATAAGTACAGAAGCATATATTGGAAAACAAACATATTCTACTTATATTAAATGTCTGTCTTACAAATATTTCTTAGCATGCCTTCAATTAAAGAGACCTTATCCCTGAGATTAATCAGCAGGATGCCTGTCTATATTAAACAAAACAAAAACAAAAATCAATCAAGTGATTTAAACTTTAGTTCAAATGGCATTTAGACACACTTGAATTTGCAGTTCTAAAAAGTCAGCAAAAGTTACTTGGGACAGTAGAACCATATGCTTAACAACAACTAAATACAAATTATCAAACTATAAAATCGGCCCCCAGGTTTTTTTTTTAATACCCCACTGGATTAACATGATTAATTTTTACTCTAAAATTATTATACAAAATTAGAAGTTATTAATATATTTTTAAATGGTTTTTTTTAAAAATCCATGCCTTCTGACATTTATGACTGCTGCTTAACTCAACTGTTGCCCCCAAATGACTGCGTTTCCATGGCAAATGAAATAAACTTTATTGTAGTCACATTTTTTGTAAATAAGTAGGTTGTAAACCACTAAGATTCTAACACACCAAGATCCTTTCAAATGAAAGGCACTATACAATATGAAAGTTACCTGTTTTCAGTGTAACCACCATATTTGTATAATATTCACCTAAATGAATTTTTTATTTTTAATCCAAGGTAAAATGGGATGGAATATAGTGAATATTTAATGTTCACTATACTAATGTTCACTGTTTTAAAAAAGCATAACTGTCTAAACTGGGATAGAACAGATTATAGTGAACATTTAATAAAAGAGAAGTATTTATTTATTTTTATTTAAAATTTATATCCCGCCCCTCCTGCCCACAGGGCAGCAAACAACATTCATTAAAACATTAAAACAATATAAAATTTTTAAAACAATTTACAATTTCAATTTAAAAATACCCCAATATGTGGGGAAAGCCCCCATCCCCACCCCCTACCCCTCGCCAAAAGCCTGACGGAACAGCCAGGTCTTACATATATGTCGAAACAGCAGGAGAGTGGGAGCCAGCCGAACCTCCTCCGGGAGCGAATTCCACAGCACCGGGGCGACTACCAAAAAAGATCTAACATCGGTGGCCACCCGCCTCGCCTGGGGAACCTCCAAAAAGGCTCCTACGGACGATCTCAAGGGTCGCACGGGCACATGGGGAGCGAGGCGGTCCCACAGATAAGCAGGGCCTAGGCTGTGAAGGGTAGGTTATCTTCTAAGACCAAGTATTTCCATGAGTTCTATTTTACCATTTTTCTGAAAGTTAACATTTTGGGCCATCATTTGACAAGACAAAAAACAAAGCACAAAACAAAGTCAACACGTGTGCGGTCTTCCTTGGTACTAAACATTTCACAGTGTGTGCAGTTCAGCTTCTTCATCAAGCTGTTCATAGATACACACATTAAGAAAAATTAAGATTAAGGGACACTCTTCTAAAGCTGCTGGATGGTTTTTGGCTGCTGAGTGAAGGGAGGGAAAAACCCAGCCCAGCTAGACTAGAAGGCCCTGCTCATCACCTAAAGGTGCTGACACGTAGGTGGCAGCCAAAGACCAGTGCTAAAGGCCACTGGCTATTTGGTACCAGTGGACTTTGGCTGGGGGAGGGGAGAGAGTCGTCTTAAATTTGTTGTAATTTTTGTATGTTAAAGCATCTTAAGGGGGGATATGTGGCAGGAGAGGTAACGGTGGGGAGACAAAGATTGTGAGAGGGGCAGCGGCAGTTTTTATTACTGGGTGTGTCCCCTCCCCCGGGCTGACTCAGCTCATTTAATTTGTTTTCTCTGCGCCGCCACTCATCTGGTCACCTCCGCACTCAGCGCGCTGTTTTTCCTGGCCGCCGAGTCTCAACGTGACAGCTACTTATCTGTAGAGTTTGGGTGTATGCGCAGAGACAGTAGTGTGCCCGAACTCAGTCAGCTAGCGTCAGCTGACAGAAGTCTTCCTCTGGGTTGCCACTTTCTCTCTGGCACAGTGGGCAGCCCCAACCAAAGCAGGACTCTCAGGAGGCGGGGCTGCAGGTGGAGTAAAGCCAGCCCAGCCGAGCAGAACATTGGGGGCTGGCCCACCACACCACAAGAGAGCATGCGCCGAGCACCGTGCCGAACAACATAGCTCTCTCTGCCAAGTTAGGGGCAGGGAAGGAGGAGGGGCTTGTTGTCCCCAGGCTGAGTTCCATTCGTGAAACTCAGTCAAAAAACCCTGTAGTTGGGCAGTAAGTGATGCCACCCGGTGCGGGGAGGGGGGGAGCCTGTTTGTCTTATTGAAGCCTGATGAATCATCGTGTGGGAGGACTCAGAAGCAGTGGTTGGAGGCAGACCTAAAGTGGGCAGGGCAGGCTGCCTGAGGCAGGAGGATCCTGGGGAAGAGGCAGAATCTGCACAGACATGCCTTTGGCGCTTTTGGAGGGACTAGGAGAACGTGAAAGACCACAGTGAGAGTGAGGTGACCAACCTGCTTCCATTATCCAGAGAGACCTGGTAAGAACTACCACTGGATTAAATGTCTCCCTTTCCCAGTTGTCTCTTAGACCCTGGTCTGGCCCAAATTAATTTTCAAATCCTGCTTAAATAAATCTAGTTTTGTCCCGCCCCCTGCCATCCATTGCAGAATTTTTTCAGGCAGGGCAATTTTGTGGGCCCAACTGCCTTTGCATGGCCGAGCTGCCTTTTTGGCTCATATGGAGTTGGTTAGCGGCTTGAGTTCCCTTGTTGTTTTCCACCCATATTGTCTCCTTTTTAAATTTTAAGGGGACAGAGGGATGGATTGGTGAAGGGTTTCTTCTTCTTCCCTCTCCCCCCTCTTGAATTTTTGTTGCAACACATTTTTAAATGGTTCCTTTTTGCAGTTTGGTTTAGGTGGGTGGGATGTGGGTTTCTCTCTGCAAAAAGGCCACATCTTCTGCTGGCTAATATCTTCTCGGCTATTTTAACCCTACCCTGCTTGGCTGCAGCAGCTGTCTTTTACCCTGAAGAACTGTGCAGCATGGTTGGGGTCCTGCGGGAAACCCCATGCTGCATTTCTTATGGCATGCATTTTAGAACTTGTTGGGTTTTCCTGCACTTTGCATGTGTTCTGGTTGTGGCTCTCTCTGTTGAACAAACTTAAATTAACTACAATGGTCTGCTTCTGCTTGCTGTGCATGATGCTGCACTGCTAGTCTGCTTCCCCCTTGCTCTCCCAGGAATGCAGAGGCCATTTTTGTGGGCCCTGCTGCAAGGCATGGCTGAGCCTCTGGCTGGCTGTTCTTTAGAATGGCCATGGATCTGGTCAGTCTCCTTGCTGTCTACTTTACTTTCTATTTTTACGGGGTAGGGGTGGGGGACGTGGGTGGATTGGCGCAAGGGTTTCTTTTTTTCTCTCTCTTGAATTTTTGTTGCAGTGCATTTTAAAATTGTTTCTTTGCAGTTTGGTGTAGGTGGGATGGGGTGTGGGGGGGGAGGGGGGAGTTCTGCAAGAAGGCCACATGTTGGCTAATAAGCATTCTACCCTGCCTGGCTGCAGCAGCTGGCTTTTATCCTGCAGCACAACTGTGCATGCAGCATGATTGGGGTCCTTCAGGAAAGGGGAAACCCCATGCTACACCTACAATTGACTAGTTACAGTTATATTGTAATAGCTACGGCTACACAATAAATTCCTTTTACTACAGTTGACTAGGCTCTGCCTACCGTTGACCTGGCACTGCCCACTTCTGGCTCTGCCCTGTGCCCCAACAGCCTTAAAACCCATCAGCTGCCGCTGGAGAGAGGGAGGGTGGAAAGGCCACAACCCCTGGAAAATGTATGGCCTGGAAAAGAAGATGGGTGAGAAACTTCCCTGGTGAAAGATGGAGGAGTGAGTGTAGGGTTCAATGGTGAGGTAGCCATTGTTCCTTTGTGAGGAGAGGCTTGGTCTGGATGAGAGATGGGAGAAATAGGTGGGAGCGGGTTGTATGGGATGGTTAGATGTGGGGAGGGTTAGGAATTATATTTGGTTTTACTGGTATTTGAGTGTATACGTGCGAGTTAACTAAGCTGCCCTGAGCCTGTATATTTAGGGTAGGGCAGGGCAGAAATCAAAACAACAATTTAACTTGCGTTTGCACATTAAGTACTCAGTACCACAAACCTTGCTGTCATTCTGAGTTTACAAGTGAAGGCTATATTGCATAATTTGGCAAGTCCACAAAGATTAGTCATCCTTATCTTCTTTAGAAGACATGTGACATTAATATTCCAAACCGTACACAAGGCTTCTAACATTTCTCTCATAATGGCCTTCTATACAGAGTTAATCACAGTCAAAACTTTCTTCAGAAAGCTAGGTAGAAATATTCCACTTAGTTTGCCAAAACTAGCACGTGACCTTTCAGTGCACATGAAAAACTGATACTACCTATCAGGGGTGGGAATATCGGTATCGGATAAATCCGATACACCCGATAATCAGGTATATTGGATTAATCCAATCATCACCAGTATCAGCATACCAGATTTTTTACATTGGCCTCTTTACCGTTTTTTTTACATCACGGCCATTGAAGTGAATGGCTGCAATGTAAAAAAAACAGTAAAGCTGCCAATGTTAAAAATCCGGTATGCCAATAACGGTAAATCCAATACCGGGGAGATCCTATATCCAGTATCCTCCCCGGTGTCCCATACCTACTACCTATTGAATTACCAAACACATTTATGATTTATGCAGCTGAAAGAAAATGGGCGTTCTCAAATGAGAGGCTACCCACACGACCACCCAGGAGCCACAGAGCCACCTGCCCGTCGGAAGGTGGAGCAGCCAGATGCACATTCCCATGAGCTACGCAGCACCCACTCATGGCCATGCACGAAGCACTGCCAGGAAATCCGGAGTACTCCATGTGGGGCAAGCCAAATAGCTCTGTAGCAACGGGCAGCCACAGAGCCCCTACCTATATGAACTGCAACAGCCAGCCACACCAGCAATTAGGCCCACTGTTCATGGGCACTATGGGCAGGGAAATGTAATTTAATTAATTTATTTATTTATTTATTAAATTTTTACCCCGCCCCTCCTGAACACATCTCGGGGCGGCTTCCAACAATAAAATACAATTTAAAACAATCCAAACACTTAAAATACCATATAAACATTAAAATGACATATAAACAGGGCCTGGGATATAAATTGCTTGGGATAGTGGAATAAAACTCAACTACCCACCCCTCTCCCCAAAGGCCTGGGCGAACAACCAGGTCTTGCATTTCCGCCAAAATACTAATAGGCTTGGGGCCAGGCGGGCCTCCTCCGGCAGGGAGTTCCAGAGACGCGGCCCGGCCACCGAGAATGCCCTCTCCATTGTGGCCCCCGCTTAACGCGAGGGACCTCCAAGAAGGCACCCCCGGCAGACCAAAGGAGCTGCTCCGGGGCGCGGAGGGCGAGGCAGTCCCTGAGGTATGAGGGGCCGAGACCGTGCAGCAGCCATTGCAAGCCACAGGAACTGGCCAGGAGTGCTGGAGAGCCTGGGTTCCCCAGCACTCGCACTGGGGACATGTAGCTTGCAACGGCCTGTCTTGCATGTTCCCCACTCCGCCACTGTCCGTGGCAGGGGGAGTAGGTGGGGGCTGCCTCTGCGGCCACACCAGCCATGCTGGAAGCTGCCTATTTGTTTCTCGTCCCACACGCTCCACTTGTCTGGGTGTTCTGCAGCAGAACCACACTGTGGCCACGGACACTCCCCACCATCGCTTTGCTCGTTTAAAAACACCCAGAGCTACGTACACCCACTACACAAGGCTGTATGCCGTTTTAAGACAATTTATCGAACTCTGAATTAATGGATAATTTCAAATATTACATTCCTCAGACCACCAGCAAACACAGCTAACAGGATGTAGCACTGTTACCCTCTCTCACCTCCCGCGAGAGTTTTACAGCACTGCTGCCACAAAACCTACCATCTCTCAAATGATACCAATACAAAGCCCAACCAATTATGGTAAAAGAGCCCATTACACTGTTCACAACAGTCAAGTTTCAACACACACACACACACATTTTATAAATTCTTGTGTGTGTGTTTGTTTTACCCCCTTTGGTGGTGAAATGGGGCAACTTTTTAACTGTGCAAAAGAGAGCAGTTAAGGTGCTCTTCACTTTCCATTTTTGCCCAATTGATACTGCAGGGGAAATTTTAAAGGCAGAGGGAAACGTAGTGCCTCTTGTCAAGGTTTTGCTAGTTGCATACTGGTGGAAACTTGGCTGTTGTGAACAGGGTACTGGGCAATTTTACTGTAATTGGTTAGGTTTTGTATTGGTATCATTTGAGCAGGGGCGGATTGGCCATTGAATGCACCGGGAGGATTCCCGGTGGGCCGGGGCCGGGCTGGGGGCCGGTCATGCTGTCTTTTTAAAAATTATTCTTAACAAACAAACCCAAAAAATTGTTGGTCCTGACCCCTGTAGGGTTGGGTTGTGTTGGAGGGGAGTGGGAGGGCTTACCTGACTCTCCCTCTTAG